>JAPDER010000051.1:0-187200 GCA_027569225.1 Aspergillus panamensis | reverse complement strand
CCCCCCCCCCCCCCCCCCCCCCCCCCCCCCCCCCCCCCCCCCCCCCCCCCCCCCCCCCCCCCCCCCCCCCCCCCCCCCCCCCCCCCCCCCCCCCCCCCCCCCCCCCCCCCCCCCCCCCCCCCCCCAACACGGATGTAGGGCTGTCGACTCACCCGAAAGCCACGCAACTGACAATCACGATCTGCCAAAAGGGCGAGTTGTAGCGAGAGTAGCAGATCTTGTGCGAGAGGGTCGGGCTCTCCACCGTTCCCTGCGCCTCGTCCACGTCCCCGGTGGTGGCGGTTTCCGGGACTTTTCCTCCGTCGCGGTCCATGGTCGGTTCAAGGGTGTTTGGGGATGGTTTGGTCGGCTGCAGAATGTCCTCTCCACCTGGACCCCCGGCTGTATCCACTTCTTATATCGCTTAGACGTTGGAAGACGGGGACGGACGCCCCCACGTAAGCCACGGGATAGATAGACGGGCCCTAAGACCGGACTTGAGATATCATGTTATGTGGGATGAAGATAAATACCGAAAGATTAGACAGATAAATGCCAGGCCAGTGCGGTGATCGAGTCTCTGGATAGTGAGATCCAACCAGACCACCGAACTACTTCCTCAACATGCTCTTCTACGCTCTCTTCGCGGCCTGGGCAGCCGTCGCTGCGGGTGCCACCATCGACTACACACACCTCCCATCGCATCCACGGTTGATGCTCACCCAGGACCGAGTCCAGGCCGTGCTGTCGATGAACCGCACAGACGCGTACTACCAACAGGTTCTCGCCCATGTGGCCACGACCGCAACCCGGGCGATCGCAACCCCCGTGTCGCTGTCGTCGGCCAGCTCCTGGTCCAGCACCATCCGGATGAACGTCGGGGCCACCGCTGGCATGTACCGGCTGACCAACAACCCCGCGTACGCCCAGTGGGTGGTCGATGCCATGCTGACCCTGGCCACTCTCCCGGACTGGTATCCGGAGAGCTTTCTCACCACGGCCGATATCACCCTGACGGTCTCGCTCGGCTACGACTGGGTGTACGACCGGTTAACTGCCGCCGAGCGACGCACCATCGAGCAAGCCATCTTCGACAAGTCGTTCCGGACCGCCCTCAATGCCTCGATCAACGCGTGGAGCCAGCATACCAACAACTGGGCCCAGGTCACGCACTCCTGCCTGATCCTGGGCACCCTGGCGACGGGCGACGTGAATGCGACTCTCGCCACCCAAGTGGCCGACTTCTCGCTGCCCAAGCTCAACGTCTCGCTGCAGATGTACGCCCCGGACGGCGGCTGGATCGAGGGCTACTCGTACGGAACCTACGCCGGGATCTTCCTGAGTCTGATGATGGGCGCGCTGGACAGCGCGCTGGGCCACGACCTGGGCCTTTCCCAGCTGCCCGGCATGAGCACCCTCGGCGCCTGGCTCACACAGGGGTTCGGCCAAGCGGGCGGATTCAGCTGGGCGGACGGCAGCTGGGCCTTCACCAATGCCAACAGTCTCTGGAGCATCGGGTACTGGGCCACGCGGTTCAACCAGGCCGCCTGGCTCCAGGGGATGCTGTCCCGGTTTACGGCCTCGCAGGCGGCCAGCTTCCAGGCGTTGCTCTTCTACAACTCCACCCTGGCCGCGGCGCCGAACGTGCTGCCCACGATGGCGCGCTCCGCCCAGTTCGCGAACGTGGCGGGGATGACGTACCGCACGTCCTGGACGGATTCGACGGGCTGGTTCTTCGGCTTCATGGGCGGCTACAACGGCCGATCGCACGGCCATCTAGACGCGGGCTCCTTCGTCGTGGACTACAAGGGCTCTCGATGGGCGGAGCTGCTTGGCTCGGATTCGTACAGTCTCCCCAGCTACTTCGCGGGGCCGCGCCGCTGGACATACTACCGGTGCCGGTCCGAGGGGGCGAACACGCTGAGCATCTCGACCTCCCGGCAGACGGCCCTGCACTTCGCCAACCAGATCGTCTCGTCCAACAACTCGCTCCTGTGGGCGGGCAGCTTCGATGCCTCCAGCCGCTTCGGCATCGCCAATCTCACGTCCGCGTACGCCAATGTCACCACGAGCGTGCTCCGGGGCGTCGCGGTCCTCAACGACACGCAGCTGCTGGTCCGCGACGAGATCGTTGCGCCCCAGGCCGTTGATATCGCCGCCAGCTGGCATACCTCGGCCAGCGTGCGGGTCGGGGCCGACAACCGCACGGCCACGCTGACCCAGGAGGGCGTCGTGATGACGGTGGCCGTGCTGGCGCCATCGACGGCGTACTTCGAGCTGACCGACACGAACCCCTGTAATGCCTACAGCGAGTGCTCCGAGATGACCAACGCCGGGATCTCCAATCTGGCGGTTCGCCTGAGCCAGCCGACGACGAAAGCGACGATTCTCCTGGCCCTGTCGGAGAACGGCACGGCGATTCAATGCTTTGATGTCCCTCTCTCGGCCTGGCCTGCGTTGTGCACCGTCGACTGCTGGAAGGGGTCCAATATCAACGACCCGTATTGGCTGCGCAGCGCAGAGGTATACTTCTAGTCCTCGTACCGTTTGTATCGTCATATCATATCTACCTAGGTATTGCTATGGTTATTATCTATAGTTACGGCTATTCCAATGACACCCATTGTCGAGTTCTCGCAGACTCATACAAAGCCTCGTAAAGCTTCAACACCGCCACCGCCGTCGTCTCATCACACCTCCCTGCCCCCTCTCCCCCCTCCACCCGCGCAAAGAACGAGTCCATCTGCTTCGTAAACGCCGCCCCCAGATCGACCTCCTCGGGGAGAACCTCATTCCTCCCAGTCTGCCACCCCTCCCTCCCTTCCTTCAACAGCAGACAACTCCCCGGCCCATCCACATTCACCCGCAACGACCCGGCCGTGCCATAAACCTCCACACTCCAGTCCCTCAGATACCGACTCGCCTCCCACGCCGTGAAGTCCAACACCACGTTGAACCCCTCGTACTCGAGAATCGCCGCCGCAATATCCTCATGCACCAGGCCCCCAACCGCCACCCGTGGATTCAGCTCTCTCGCCTTAAACAACCCCGGCACCCACGAGAACCCCTCATGCGGCGCCCTCCCAGGCAACTTCCGAATCGAACTCACCACTCGGTCCGGCAGTCCGAACAAATCCACCGCGACCTCCACCACATGGCCGCCCAGACTGTAGAAAAACCCCCCGATATTCCGCCCATCACTCTGCCAGATCTCCGCCCCGGCACCCCCGGGACACCCGCCATGGAACCGCGCCGTCGTGACCCCGCCCACGAGTCCCTGGCCCAGCACCCGTCGCGCGAATTCCACACTCGCGAGGTAATGCACCTCCCAGCCAACCTCGAAGATCACCCCGCGGGCGCGGATCTCCGCCGCGAGCGGGTAGAACTCGGGTGGTTGCGCGACGCCGGGCTTTTCGAGGAAGATGGCCCGCGCGCCGCTGGAGAGGGCTAGCCGGATGTAGGTTGCGTTTTCGTGGTCGCGGCCGTGGATCAGGGCGACGTCGTAGGGGAGGGAGAGCAGGGTGGCGGCGTCGGTGTATAAGGGGCAGTGGGTGTGTGGTTGCATGCGGTGGGCGGTTTGGGGGTCGGTGTCGTAGTAGCCGAGGAGGGTGATGGTGGGGGATTGCTGCAGGTAGGTGTAGCGGTGGAAGATGTGCGGGTGGGAGGTGCCTAGCAGGATAGCTTTGATGGAGGGCATTGTATTCTTCTTCTCTTCTCTTTTTACTCGTTATTAGGGGGGGGGAGAGGAGGGAGAAGAGGGGGGGGGAGTCTTAATATACGAGTGATCCCCACGTAAGGCTATTCTTATTCAGGATAAAGAGATAAAGAACTTGAGTAAGAGAACAGATTAGCTACTAGCTAGGGTAGGACAGCACTTTGGAGTATCCTCCATCCACCAGATACGCCTGCACCAGTTAGTTTCTCAATCACTCGGTCAGGAAGTCAAGAAGTCAAGAAGTAAAGAAGGATACGTACCCCCCCGGTCGTGAACCCCCCCTCCAAAACCCCCAGGAACTCAATCCACCTACTCCAGTCAGTTCACCCTCACCCCAGCACCTGGTCAAGAGAAATACCTCGCAATATCCTCCCCCCGCCCAATTCTCCCCACCGGATGAGCCCGACTCAACGCCTCACTCTTCCCCGCCCCCCACGCCGGCGCATACTCACTCTGGAAGTCCCGGTCCAGATCCCCCTGGAGCGTCTGCGCATCCGGCAGCAGGCTCTCATTCCGCTCGCACCGCACATCCACCATCCCCGGACTCACCACATGCACGCGGATCGTTGGCCCCAGGCTCACCGCCATCGCCATGCTGAGGCCCTCGATCCCCGCCTTCGAGGCCGCGTAGGCTTCGCCGTGCGGACTCTGCTGCGTCGCCCGGCAGCTCGACAGGTTGATGATCACGCCTCCGCCGGGGGACTGCTCGAGCCAGGGGATGGCCTTCTGCGAGACGCGGTAGGTGCCGACGAGATTGACCGAGAGGATCTTCTCGAAGTCGGCGGTGGGGACCGAGTCCATTTTGATCCCGAGGCGCATGTATTGGCTCTAAATCTATGAGTGGAGCTTCATTCCGTCTGGAAGGGGATACTTGCGTTTATCCCTGCATCTATAGTAGTGCGAGATCTGGTCAGCACTGTCTATTTGCCAGTCCAGGTTTTATCTTGATTCCAGTAAAGGGAGAGGGAAAGGGAAATACTATTAACTAGCACATCGATCCCCCCAAAGACCTCAGTGCACCGCGCAATTGCACTCGTCACTTGCCCCTCATCGCATACGTTCATCGGCGCCCACTGGAAATTCGGATGCTTGTCCGCGGGGACAACAGAGGGGAGGTGGCTCGTGCAGGTATCCTCGAGAAAGGCTTCATTGTAATCGGTCAGGAAGACACGGTATCCCTTGAGGAGCAGTTCGCGTGCGGTGACTCGCCCAATACCGCTTCCTGCGCCGGTGATGAAGAAGACTTTCGCTTTCGACATGGATGACTGACTGACTGACTGACCTACCACTCACTGTGATCTTCGAAACGAAAAGACATGCGTCCTGGTGTGAATTCGGACAGATATCTAGGCACGAGTTGGAGCACGTACGGTTTACCCCTCACTGATAACCGTAACCCCTCTCCATCGAGCTCCGTGGGGGTTATCTCTACAAATCTGTCATCGCCATCCCGCGCAAAAAGTGGGAGATATGCGGGGTGAACACCGCCGTCCTCCATACATATACATTTACTCCATACAACATAGCAATCCAGTCAATATCGACCAGACGACACCACCACAGTCTAACCCCCCCACCAAAACAGACATGACCTCCCCACTCGAATCCATCCCCGGCGGAAAAGCTTGGTACCACTGCCCCAACGGCCCCATGGTCCTCGGCGAAGCCCCCATCTACCGAGCCCACGACTCCACCCTCCACTGGGTCGACTGCCTCTCCGAGCCCCCCAACCTCTACATCCTGACCGTCGACGACGAGGGCAACGCAATTGGGGACGCCCGCATCCTACCCCTCGCCGACAGCGTAACCGTCGCCTTCTTCCGCAAGGGTAAACCCGGCAGTTACATCGCCGCGTACTATCAGGGCGTGTGCTTCCTCGACGAGACAACCGGGAAGATCGAGGTCGTCAAGGAGATCATCCCGACGGACCAACGCGACGAACTCCGCTTCAACGACGGCGGGATCGACGCCAAGGGCCGGTTCTGGCTCGCCGAGATCGACAAGCGGGCGATGGCCTTCGGACCGAATCAGTTACCGGCAAGCTATGGGACGCCCCGGGGGAGATTGTGGCGGTATGATCCGGACGGTACCCTGCATTTGATGATTCCCGAGGGCGTGGTATGTGGGAATGGACTGGCGTGGAGTCCGGATAATAAAACTAGTATACTCCTCACTAATCCCCTTAATATATTTTGTGTACTAACAAAGACCAGTGTACTTCAACGACTCGGTCGCAATGATGGTCTTCGCCTTCGACTTTGACCTCGAATCAGGCAGTATCTCCAACAGACGGCTCCTGGTCGATAGACGGTCCTCGTACGGGGAACCAGACGGGATGGTCGTGGAGTATGAATCCCCCCCCCCTCCCCCCCCCCTTTAAGATATACCCCAGCAAAGACATGGAATCGGTGTAATCCATACTAATCCAAGCAGCACCGAAGGAAACCTCTGGATCGCCGTCTTCGCCTCCCATCGGATCATGGTCTTCAGTCCAGAAGGCAAGCACCTGAAGGATATCGTGGTGAGCGCGAAAAACCCCGCCTGTACAACGTGGGGGGGCCCGAATCACGATATCATCTTTATGGCGAGTGGGATGGATCGCAGCGGGAATCCGGATCCGGGGGATGAGGGGGGTCATATGTTTAAGTATCATCCGGGGGGTGCGAGGGGGTATCCTAAGTATGAGTTTGGGGGGTAGACGCAGCATAAATCCCTAAGGGTTCTTCTTGGGATTTGGGGGGAGAAAATGGTAGGATGTGTGTCGGAAGTAAATACAAGCAAATATCTTTCGTGGAAAGTAAGAGACAGATCTCGTAGTAATTCAGACTTGGTTGTTCGATTGAATATAAGTGTGGTGAGGATGTCTATGCTAATCACATGGTCGAGAACAGTTATGTATAAATTAGTCAAGACAGAACAGCTCATTGATTCCAGAATGCCTCTCGCAGCGTATCGCACATCATCGTAATAGCCATCTTCCCCTCCTTGAGCACACCATCCATCGCCAGGAAAGGATGGGGCATCCCTTTCATAACCTGCAAATCCACCGGCACCCCAGCGGCACGTAATTTGTCCGCATACTCTTCACCCTCGGCGCGCAGGACATCCAATTCCCCCACGAGGATCAGAGCAGGCGGGAGCCGCGAGCAGTCGCCCTTGAAAAATAACGGGCTTGCCTCCGGATCCGCCCAGTCGGATTCGTTAGGTAGATAGTGTCTCCGATACCAGAGCATTTTCTCCGCGGGGAGAGCGGCGGTATGCTCGTACTTGGAGTAGGTTTTGTTGCTTGCGACTGTAGCTGTGTTATCGGTGACCGGAACAGAGAGAACCTGGGATTTGAAGAAGACAGGTGGTGACAGGCTCAGAGCCTTTTGGGAGACGATGGCAGCGAGATTCCCACCGGCCGAGGAACCACCGATGGCGATTCTGGATGGGTTGATAGAGAGCGTCGCGACTCCGTCCGAGATAAGCCATAGGAGCACCTCCCAGCTATCGTGCACAGCGGCAGGCCATGGGTGTTCTGGAGCGAGACTGCGCTGGTTTAGTTCCGTCATGTTTCGTCTGGGGGATATACGAACCGATAATCGACCGTGACCACCACGCAATTCGATCGAACGCAGATGTTTGTACACACGGTGTTTTCCGTGTCGATCGTCCCAAGGACCCATCCGCCCCCATGGAAGTACAACAGAACAGGCCATCCGTCCTCAGGCTGTCCACCCGCCGGAGTAAAGCACCGGACATTAACCTCTGGACCGGTGCTAGCCCGTCGCGGGATGGAGATATCGTCCTTTTTCCCAACGGTGAGCAGTGGCCCGCCGCCTGGGATCAAGGTACCGCCTGTGCGCGATGCTTCGACCGGTTGGTAGTGGACCTGCTGGTTGTTGATGATGTATTGATTGTAGAAAGCGACATATTCGGGGCTCAGTTTGTCTTTGACCGAGTCATGTAGAGGATACGGTGGTTGGGGGAGGTTTGTGCCAGACATGGTGATCAAGGAATGCCAGGACGATAGTGAACTTAAGGTATCGGACGAAATTGCGATGAGCGAACTATTCATGTGTACTTATTTCCAGCGAGTGGATTGCTCATCCCCCTCATCCCAACTTTGTTATCACGTCCCCACGACTTGGGTGGGATGAGTACCGGTACTAGCCTGGCATAGCGTTGATTTCGGTAGCTTGAGCCTCAGAGGCACATATTAAAGCCTTGAAACTCTCATCTGTGAGGTGTATGCCAACTTCCACAATTCGCCGGCGCAAATATGTCTTCGAAACGCGCTATCCTCACTGAAAATGCACCGCCCCCGCTTCCCGGGATCTATTCCCAGGCCATCGTGGCCAACGGAATCGTCTATTGTTCCGGCTCTGTCCCGATGGACGCACAGACAGGGAAGATTGTCGACGGAGACATCAAAGTGCACACTGTGAGTCGTTCCATTCTTCATTGCTCATCTTGGGTACAGGATCTCACTTACACCATTCATCTTAGCATCAATGCATCAAGAATCTGTCTCACGTCCTGGAGGCCGCCGGGTCAGATATAACCAAGGTCGTCAAGGTTAATGTTTTCCTGTCCAATATGGATGATTTCGCCGAGATGAACTCGGTGTACACGCTGTACTGGGGAGATGTTAAACCATCACGCACGTCAGTTGAGACCATGCCGTGACTGAGATTAAAGCTAATATCTTTCATAGTTGCGTGGCTGTGAAGACATTGCCTTTGAATACTGATGTGGAGATAGAGTGTGTTGCTCTTCAGTAGTCAGTACTTTCATACTACCGAAGTAGGTTCAATAAAAATAAGTGTGTTCAGCGCTCTTTTATCAGTTTGGGGGTATGAAGAACTGTGGTTGTTAATTTATCAAATCAACTATAGTTAAGGCAGAGTCTCAGTAGGGATATCTGATGTTGTTCAAGGGGTGGTGCCTGGCGCGGTTCGAATGAGGGGGTCCATGACTATATATAACAGGAGCGGGGTAGTGTTCGCATAATGACTGAGATTCCCTTGCGGTACAGGAGCTCTATTATTTTTCAATATTATACCTCGTAGTATTGGAGTAAATGAACCTTATATATAGCCCAATTCATGATGTAGGGGTTCAAAAGTGAAGTCCAACGATACAAGACTTGAGGTGAGGAGAAGAATGTTATGCACTTTCCTGTTTAGGTGGTGTGTTGTGCGGCGTGCAGCTTCTGAGTCATTTTTATGCGGAGTTTTCAGCCTTACCGCCTTGAGTGCTGCCTCTCTTCCCTTCTTGTTGTGTTGACCCCCACACCAACTCATCACTAGTCTTCCTTCGTCCCCTGCATTCTCTTTGGGACGAGGATGGAGAGTTGAGCCTTCTGGTTCAAGATAGAATCAGCATCCTGTGAGACAACGGCAAAGATGTCCAAGAAAAAGGTTGCGGCTGTGGCTGCCAAGGCCCAGCAAGAAGCAGGGCAGCAACAGCAGAACGCCAGCCATAACAACAACAACAACAACAATAACAAGAGCAGTGCTAATCAAGCCTCCGACCCCGGCCTCAGGAATCAAATTCGGAAGGAGCTGCGCAGTCTCTATGAACAGAAGAAGCCGCTGGATCGAAAGGCCATCAAGGCCAAGTTTGCCGCGCGCCATCCTTCCATGGTGAATTACATCAACACCATAGTCGACGAGTGAGTACCTATTCATGGCCCTCTTTCCGTCACAGCAAGACATCTAACTTGGCCAGTAATTCTTTCAACCTGGAAAGGAAAGCAAAGAAATCCAAAGCTGCCGTGCAGTCGAAGAATTCGCTGACGATTCAGCCTGACCAGCCGTCTTCTTCGATCAACAAGACTTCTACACCCAAAAAATCGCAGACCAAAACGACCCTGCAGGTGAACAAGGTAGTCGATTCGAAAGATGACATTTCCGTTGTGGAGCAGCGCGACGACTCTCCTAGTTTTGATCTCATTGAGCTAGAAAGTGACAGCGAGGACGAGGGCGAGGACTCTGACAATGCTATCCTTCAAGGTAGGGCCTGGAGACTCTCTCTCCGCCATGTCTAGCACTTTTAACTCTGCAACAGATTTCAAGCAGCACCTCGCTGCCCGGTCCGGTGATGCGGACCAGAACCCCAATTCCGCCGATGCCCTGCCTTCAGTTCCCTCTTTGAATGAGCAGATGCAGTTTCTCAACTGTAGTGATGATGACGACGAGATCGCGAGTGGCCCTCTCGCGACGAATCTGAACCACTCCGTTTTGATATCTCCCACTCTGGAAGATGCTGGACTCAAGATGCCGTCGCAATTTGCACTTCTTGGCAAACTGCCTACAAGCCGCGGCGGACAGACTGCAGATGCGAGAGTTATGCTGAATTCGAACATTCCTTTCTCCGCGTTCGTCTGTGGCCTCCAGGGAAGCGGCAAGTCACACACCACGTCGTGCATCATTGGTATGATCAGCTCCCAAACCATTTCTCACTAACTAACAGTCCATCCTAGAAAATTGTTCCGTGTCTTTTCCCGCACTGGGCAGACTCAAGAAGTCCGTGTCGACTCTGGTTCTTCATTTCAATGAATATAGTTCCAATGTCAGCTCGCAGCCGAGTGAAGCCGCCTTCCTTGCATCAGTCATGCCGGAGTACGCTGCGCATCTCGACCCTATTCCTCTCCGGGTCTTGGTCTCGCCAACGAACTACCGCAACCTCGAGAAGATGTACTCGCAGATCCCCAACGTGGAGGTCCGTCCGTTCAAGTTGCAGCCCCGCCATTTGAATATTAGCATGATGCTGTCGCTTATGTCCATGTCGCAAAGCGACTCCATGCCTCTCTACATGGCCCAGGTCACTCGAGTCTTGCGTATCATGGCGATGGAGAGTGGTGGACATTTTGACTACGCCGACTTTCGCACTCGTCTGAGTTCCCTTCGCCTGGACCGAGCACAGACCCCTTTCCTCTACCAGAGGCTGGACCTTCTGGATTCATACCTGGATTTGACTGGGGAAATTGCTGGTGACTATTTTGTGGATGGCGGAGTCACTATTCTCGATTTATCTTGCCCTTTTGTCGACCAGAGCACCGCTTGTATTCTGTTCCGCATTGCAATCGATCTCTTCCTTTACGCTCACCCAGCAAGAGGAAAGATGATCGTTGCCGATGAGGCTCACAAGGTATGTCGCCGTAACCTGCGGACATTTGATCGGATGGCTAACTGCTTTTCTGGGTAGTACATGACCGACACGACTGCAGCCAAAGAGCTGACTGAAACCTTTCTCAACATTATCAGACAACAGCGCCATTTGGGAGTCCGCACCGTGATCTCCACCCAGGAACCGACGATCTCCCCCAAACTTATCGACTTATGTTCCGTCACGATTGTCCACCGGTTCACAAGCCCCGAGTGGTACAGGGCCATCCAAAGCCATGTCCCGATCGACAAATCAAAGCGCAGTGCCAACGAGGAGGGCATCCCCGACGGTCTTTACAACATTGCGAGTCTCCGGACGGGCGAAGCTCTGGTTTTTGCTCCTTCTGCCCATCTGTTGGATGAGGATGACCTCCCGCTCGACACCAAGCACCGGATGTTCAAGATGACTGTTCGCAAGCGGATTACATGGGATGGTGGCCGGACCATCACGACCGTTCGGTAACGGACTGGCAGGGACGCGTTTCAATATGAATGAAGGATCTAATGTCTTGATGTGACCACGCTATGTTGATTTCCTTTGGTTAAGGATAGGATACGTTACGATTGATAGACTTGGCTAGATGATAGACCGCACAGGCAACTGGAGTTCGAGATAGATCGGAATTCCATGAGTTTACAGTTTCTTTCCCAGATCAAGTGTGCCTCCTGTTGTAAGAGTGACAGGGGTTCGCTTTCCCCTTTACTGTTAGATGATGATTGCCTCCTTCTGTTTACGACTGGCACCCCCCAAGTCGTCCTTCCGTCCCCCAATACCAGGGAAGCGTCTCGAGCTTCCTACCCAGGTACCTAGGTATATGCATCTGCATGACCCATTTCCGCAATCTTTCCTATTGGCCGAACTCGCCCTCTTCAACTCTTGTGTTTTGGACAGCATGGAAGAAATCCAGAATATACACGATCATATGGAGGAAGTGTCGTCTGGATTTGAGACCCGTTTTCCCTATTCCCCAACATCCTGGGTACACCAAGACCAGGCCGGCGAACCACTTGCTCTACCTAAATTTCCGGGAATGGGACATTACAGCCTATGGAAACTGGTTGATACCCTATGGGATGTCACCCAGGCTACGCCTGAGTTCCCTCCCAGGAACGTGCGACTGTGCGATGCCTGGGTCTTTCTGATAGCATGCACGATGGTCCCTCGCGCACGCGGGGAGCTTTATCCTGCAGACTTCACCACCACAGGTGTGATCAATCCACAGCGACCGCCCATCGGGCCCACCATCTGGGTCAAGCACGAGAGCAAGTACTATTTTCCGGTTTATATGAACTCCTATGTCCTATGTGGCACCAGCGGGCAGGCTTACCGCGACTGGATTTCACCGGCCAGTCCAACTATGAGCGATTCTCTCACGTTTGGAGCGGTAGAGGTTCCTGAATCGTGTAGGTCCGAAACAGGCTTTATCATTTACAGCAATGGCGATGGCGTGGTGAAACTGGTGAACCCAGAGCGCATCAGACTGCGATGGGACAATTCAAGGGCCAGAAACTGGGACCGCCCTCGCACCGCACGCCAACTTCGGTGGAACAAACCGCTGTTCGTGACGGACCCAAGGCTCTTGACAACACGCTCCCGCATCATTTGGGACAACCGGGTTGAGGCCGAGCAGATCACATTCGTTTCCGACGACCAGCTCAGGAACACACACAACATGGATTTCACTGAGAGACCCTCTACTGGTGTGCTTGCGGATATCCCCACCACCAGCCCTGGGCCTGCTCACCTGCCTGGCCGGCTTCCATCTATCCGAAGCGTCCTACCTGAGCTTCGGCTTCCCCCGCCCCGGTATTTCCCACCTCAGCAACCGACCACAGCGTCGGGGATAGGTTCTGGCCGGTCCAGGGGCGCCAGGCGGTCCAGAAGCCCTGAATATCACGAGAGAGCATCAACGGCACATCAACGGACCAGAGACCAGCGGCAATCCGCACCCTGGGTCACCGCCATCAATCAGCGCCTCGACCAGTCGGTGGTGCAGCAATCGGGTCATCTGCAGCGCATGAGGACCATAGATGAAGAGATTAGCCAAGGAACGCAACGAATTACAGACATGACGCGCGAGCTTGATGGTCACCAACAGCGAGCTGATTTTTTCGCTCCTGTCATAGACTTTGCCGAACGGGTTACCGGCTTAAGCGAGGAGATCGCAGCCGAGAATCGGCAAATCGGGTCGCTTGCGAGGGAAAGAGAGATAGGAACGACTGACACCCCGTTTGCACAGGCTGCTGCCACGGCTGGACAGGCGATCAATGTGCATCAGAGTGAGGTGGAGAGCGTGGAGGAGGTTAGAGGCCACCTACGCCACACGCTCGAGCAGGTGAACTCCCTGCAACCAGAACACTCGGCCTAATCCCTTCCCTTTCTTTCTGGTGTATTTAGTGAGTAGGGTGTAGAAGGATGTATTCATGGCCGTTATTGAGACAACCTGTATTAATTGTTTGGTCCTTCCCTAGCCCATACACTCTGTCTAGTGTACAATGATAGCAATAACGACCCGGCGCGGACTTACACGCTCGGCCTTTTTGTAACAATATGAGGCAATGATGTTCGTTTACTATGAGCGTTCACTAGAGCAGCCGGTGCAACCGATCCCTGGCATGAGTACAGAGACCTGGCTGGCAATCACTCCTGCTCACTACTTCACTTGCGAGATGTTAATAGCGGAGAGGTATTTAAATATCACTGACTTCTAGGGACGATATATGCATATATTCACATATTCTGTTCCGTTATTTCAGTTTATATTCAGGGAAAGGGCATTGTGTGTTATGTGACTTGACTTGAGGTGTCTCCTTCCGTTAGCCCCGATGACTGGCCTAGAGAGGAAATCCGCTGGCTTCATGAATACCGACCCTCAAATTTCCATATGTGAATGTGAATGGGAGTTTGGATACAGACTTCAAGCACAGATCCTCAAACCACAAAACTGCCGGTCAACCGAATATCCCGACTCGAGCTCCCGACATACACCTGGAATGTCCCCCTCGGAACCACCCACTTCTGCGCCACGACATCCCAATAGCTGAGATCCCGTCTCGTCAGCTCAAACGCCGCAACCCTGATATCCCCGGCCCAGATGTCGAGTTTCTGGAACCCCCTGAGCTGCTTCGGGGGTGTCTGCGGCGCTGAATCCGGTAGGCCGATATAGAGCTGCGCCACTTCGGCCCCGGGGACGCCTCCGCTGTTGGTGATCGAGACACTAATCGTTCCCACGGTTTCATGGAGATCCGACGGGCCACCGACGGTGGTGGCACCGGTTGTTGAACCGGGGGTTGCGGTGACGGTGATGGCTAGGTTGGTGTAGGTGAAGGTCGTGTATGCTAGACCCATTCTTAGCCGGGGGGTATGACTCTCTCTCTACTGTATGTAGGGTAGGGGGCTTACACAATCCAAACCCGAACTCGTATCTCGGAGCAATCTCGTGCTGGTCAAAGTGCCGATAATCGATCAAGAGGCCTTCGGGGAACTCGTCGACGGGGGAATCGTGCCAGGTCACCCCGTAGTCGGCGGCGGATTTGGCGATGGTGTAGGGCAGTTTGCCGCTGGGTGAGGTCTCGCCGAAGAGCACGTCGACGAGGCCGTGGCCGCTCTCTTGGCCGGGGAGTCCGGCCCAGACGATGGCGACGACGTTGGGCTCGGCGAGGACGGTCTCGAGGATGATGGGGCCGGGGCTGTGCACGACGACGATGGTCGGGGTGTTGGACTGGGCGACGGCCTGGACGAGGGCGTTGCCGTTGTGCCAGGGGTCGAGGGAGTTGCGGTCCCCGGCGTTGCCTTCGACGGTGATATACCTATTCTATTAGCTGGGATGCGGTATAGGAAGGGGGAGGGCGCCCTACCCCTCTCCTGAGTCCGAGGTGATGAAGACAATGGCGGTCTCGGCGGCAGCAGCGGCTTGGGCACCGGCTGCTGGGTCGTCAGTGGTGCTGGTGGTGATGGGAGTTGAGGCGCCGACTTTTTCTCGAATCGCGTCGAGAGGCGCCACGAGGTACTGGACTGGTCAACAGCGATACTTCTTCTATTCTCCCGGAGGGGGGGGGAACGTACCGGATACTCTGCGCTTCCACTTCCCCATCCTTGGGCGAGTGTACCAGTGTTGCATCCTCGATCAGCGCATGCATTGGCGCCGTCAGGATTGACAATCGCCCCCGATCCAATAATCGCCAGACTGGTGGGATTCGTCAACGTCAAGGGCAAACTCTGGTTATCATTCTTGAGCAGCACAATTGAGTCTCGTGCAATCTTCCGCGCCAGATCTCCATGTTCCGGCGTCGTCACATTCACCGACGCCGCGCCCCCGTTCCACGAGCTGAAGGCCACCTCCGGATAGCCCTGGTCCTGTCCAAGGAGATACCACGCGGCCAGGACCCTGGTCACCATATCGTCCAGACGGTCCGGAGGCACAGATCCGTTCGAGATCGCCGCGGCCAGATTATTCCCCCAGTAGATACTCCCCGGGGGCTGGTTGAAGTCACTCCCCGGCATCGTCATATCCATCCCCGAGTTGGCGCTCGCGACGGTACTGTGTTGCGCATTCCAGTCACTCATGATATACCCCCGGAACCCCAGCTCCCCTTTCAATAATGTGTTCATGGCCCCCTCGTTCTCACACGCCCAGGTCCCATTCACCTTGTTATATGAGCACATCACCGACGCGACATCCGCCCTGACCGCGTCGTAGAACGGCCACAGGTACAGCTCATGCATCGTGCGATCATCGACATTCGAACTGATCGTCTCCCGGTTATGCTCCTGCTCATTTAAAATGAAATGCTACAACCCGTCAGCCCTCCCTCATCTCTCCATATCCTACTGACAATATAAGAAAAAAGAAAGAAGAGAAAGAGAAGAAAAAAACTCACCTTCGCACAAGCCTGCACCCCAGACCCCTGTATGCCCGAAATCGCCTCCCCCATTGCAACTCCACTCAGATACGGATCATTGCTAAACCCCTCCCAGTTCCTCCCCGCCGTAGGGATCTTCCCCAGCGGCCCTGCCACCGGCGCCAACTGCACATGCACCCCTAACCCCTTCGCCTCGACCCCCATCGCGGCCCCCCGCGCCCGGATCAGCGCTCGATCCCACGTCGCGCCCGCGTTGATCCCAGCCGGGAACACCGTCACCGGGTTCGCGAACCGGATCCCCAGCGGTCCATCCTGGAGACACAGCGACGGGTACGCGATCGAGGCGGGCTGGTAGGTGTTTCCGACACAGGGGCCCCCTTCCCAGGTGACGCCGGTGACGAGGCCGATTTTCTCGGCTTGTGAGAGGAGCGGAAGGTCCGCGGTGGCTTTTGTGTAGGCTTCGTCCCAGGGGGATGGTGCTTGTGCTTGGGCGAGTGTAGCGACAGCCGCTACCAGGGTGGTAGTAGTAGTAGTAGTAGTAGTAGTAAAGTACCGCATTTTCGATGCGGTTCTGCGTAGGACATAGCCTCGAAAAATATCCAGCACTTAGCTTGTGAGAGGGGATCATCGGCTTTTAAATGCGCGTTCATCCCTCCACGAAGCCCAGCCCAGCTCAGCCCAGCCTAATTAGTCGGCGAATTACTCGGTCGGGGTGGACTGTATTCACCTTCCTTGCATGGTTACAAGTGTTGACCTTCGCACCCCTGTATCGCTGCAGATCTCTCTGCAAGTTAGCTGCGGGCAGTATCATGGTTGGCCAGGGAAGTAAGTAACACCAGGATATTCCCTGGGGACAGGATCGACAGGCGGAATTATTGGACTGAATGTTCCACCACTGATCTGGACAGCGGAGCTAGCCCTACTCATGAGTATAACACCTTGTCCTTGTTTAGCGGGTTGCGGATCGGTGGCGTCACTAGTTGGGCCGACTATTAGGGCAAACTTCTCTAGTGGCGTTGATCGACAGCCAACCTCAACCTGAAGAGGGGTGGGTTTCTGCTGGTTTCTCTGGCGACGGGGGTGGATTCGAGGGGGTAACGAGCTTCTCTACTTATACCGAGAAGACAAAGCCGGGGGAGGGGGGGATAATAAAGACAATGTAGCCTTGCTCGAGGGTACTTGTCCAGCCAGGGCTATTTACATCAAATGACTATGTACCTCCAGACTATTGATAATAGAACGGCAACATCTTTTGAATCTAGCCTGAATTCGAGTCTATCTACTTTCGCTCATAGCTTTGCCAATGGTAAACTATAGCATTCACTTAAAAAGTCCTTATTCCCCCCCTCAACACACCTTCCACTACCTTCGCGTGCTGGAGTAACAGTTCATCCTTTAGTCGTCTCCCGACGACCTGCACGTGGCACGGCGCGCCCTCGGTTTCCGTCGCTGAGTCTATTCAATTAGCGTGATATCGGAAGATCTTGGAATGGGAACCTACACTTCGGCGTATACTCGACGTCCTCGCGCACGAACGACGCATCCGCCTCTGCATTCGCGTGTCCGAATGGGATGATGCACGCCGGATACTACATTCTCGTCAGCACACGGTCAAAGTTCATTCGCGACAAGGCGAGGGAAAACGAAGGGAGGAAACTACATCAACCAGGTTCCAGATCACCGTGTACACTGGACTCCCATATGTATCGAGCAACGGGGCACAGCTCTGGTACCCCGGGGCAAGGATGACGTCGAGCTCGTTGGCTAGATACGCGGCTCGCATCTGGGCGGCGATTTTGGCCTTGGCGATGTTGAGATCGTAGAGCTCGCGGAGGGTGGGTTCGGGGTCGGCGTTTTCATTTTCGGTATCGTACGTCATGCTCAGCGAGGGGATGAAGGGTTCGTCGCCGTTTCGGACGTGGGATAGAGGCGTGCGGTCCGGGTCCATGTTGAAGAAGCGGAAGGAGAGCTTGCAGGCTTCGGCGAGGGATGGGATCGGGGCAGTGGGTGATTTGGAGAGATCAATGATCCGGTGGCCCGCTGCGGCGAGCTTCTCGGCTGCGGTGGTCAAGGTGCGCTGCATGGGAGGCTGTAAAGGGAACAAGGGGTCCTCTGGGAGGATCCCGATGGTGAGGGTTGGTTTTGGGGGCGGGGGCTCGATCCAGGGAAAACCGAGGGACATGTCGTCGAGGTTCTCGGGCCGGGAGGAGACGATCGTGCGGAAGAACAGCTCTGCATCGCGGGTGGAGTGGCTGAGGGGACCGTTTGCGGGGGGGATGCCTCCTGCGAGGCCAAACCGGCCTGGGGGTGTCTGGCCTGCGAAGGGGAGACGGCCGACTGAGGGTTTAAACCCGACGAGGCCGCAGCAGAGGGAGGGGATTCGAATGGAACCCGCGACGTCGGTTCCGACGCCGAGTATGGACCCGCGCAGGGCGAGGAGGGCCCCTTCGCCGCCGCAGCTGCCCCCCGCGGTGAGCAGGCGGCCGTAAGGGTTGCGGGTCCGCCCGAAGACGTTGTTGTGCGAGTCGGCAGTCATCATGGTTTGGGGCAGGTTGGTCTTGACGTAGATCACCGCCCCGGCGGCCAAGAGGAGCTCAACCAGGGGTGAGGTGACGGTCAACGCCGGCCGGTCGAGGAACGAGATGTATCCCAGGGTCGTCTTGACCCTTTTCACATTGTACGAGTCCTTGAGGCTAATGGGGAGGCCGTGCAGGGGTCCGATGGGTTTGCCGGTCGCGGCGTAGTGACGGTCCAGCTCGCGGGCACGGGCCATCGCCATATCAAAGAAGATCTCCGTCAGACACGACGTGAGCTGCTGTGCGATCGCGGCACGTTTACAAAACGCTGTGGCCACCTCCACCGCAGAGGCAGCGCTCGTGGACAGAGTGTGCAGCAAGGCAGTGGCATCGGGGCTCGCGGTAAGGAGGAGCTCGCGGTCCGTCAAGATGCCTGACTGGCGGGGAATATCCAGGAGATTATCAACCGAGTCGATCCTGGCCAGCAGGTCCGACGAGAGTCTCCATTCGGAAGGGATTTGAGCGGCGAGCTCTGCTTGTTTCTGGTGGGCTTTCTCCTGCCAGTCGGCGGCCATTGTGATCGGGCAAGGTCAGATGTGATATGAGATGGTTCAGGGGGTCCAGGAGGCAGAGCACCCTCGACCCTGCTTATAACGTTCCATCGCGGAATTGGATGTGCCCCTTCAACTCGGGCATCTGCATCATTCGTTCTGTCGCTGCAAACGGTGTGGTATTCCCGTTCCCCCGGGATTCAAATGCACCGCTCATAGCGGCAGGGGGGCAACGCCTTATCTACCATACAGAGACGATGAAATTGCCGGAATATGATGAAATGCCCGAGACTGTCTGTTGTGTTCGCCGATCATGCGAGTAAGCCATCACTACAGGGGAGTGGTTCACCAAGGACAGCGAGGGATGCATCGGAGATTTCCGGTCGGAGTAATAGACGGAGTACGAAGTCAAAGGACGTCAAGTCGGGATGAAACATACATCAAATCACATCGAAGAAGCACAAGCACATTCATGATTACTGTTTGATTAACTGTGATTGATTGATCATCGTGTGAAAAGACGTGGAAATGAAGCCGAGTCTCGCAAAGCTTTCCCAAAACGGATCCTGGAGGCCGCCCCGCACTAACCCGGACTCGGTTTAGCGTCCCACGATTCCATCCCCACTATGTAAACCCACGCACTGGATTCTATTGCCAAGTCTATGCCAGAAACAGAAGAAGAAAAGAAATTCACACATTCCACTCAACGGCCTCCGGGTATAAATAACACATCCATATGTCAAGACTCTACACATTCATTGCACATTCGTTAATCTCGCTATTCTCGCCCCTCCTTTTCCTTCTCACCACAGAGGGAAGTCCACCGTGTTCACGTAGTCGATGTTGTCCTCTTTGCACTCGATGCGCTCGCGGCAAGTGCCAAACACCCGGTCCCACAGCCGAGTCTGCTTTCCGTAGTTGCCGCTCGTCTTCCAGCCCTGGCGGTGGTGGAGGTCGTGGTCTTCGACGATCAACTCCGCGTCCCAGAGTCGCAGGAACCAAGAGAGTGTGTTGGGGGGCACGGAGACGAGACGCAGTCCACTGTGGCCGGCTAGCTCGGCAAACATGATGTACTGGTGGCAGATCCACCACTCGTAGAACCCCATGGGGAGTCCGAACCACTTGAGACTGAAGTAGGTCAACAGTGGGATGCCGGCGATGTCGAATATCTCCTGCTCAAGGTCGGCGTACAGCGTCAGGAGCGGGTTGGGGTGCTTGGTCAGATGGTGGGTGCGGTGGTACTTCCAGAGGCCGTCAAATTCATGCATCACACGGTGGTACCAGTAGAACCAAAAGTCCAGCACAATGCCATAGAGGCCAATTTCCAGCGGCAGCCAGTACCAGCTCATGTCGATGGGGGCCTGGTTGGCGCGGTAGCTGAGGAAGACGGTGAAGACGGGGCGGAAGGTCGAGGTCGAGATCAAGGAGTGAACCACCTTGCGCACGCCAATATCGGGCACCCCGTCACGCTCGTGCACATCACCGTCGAGAAATCCCACCTTGTGGCCAATGCGACGCAGCACACGGAGCTCATGAATGGCGATCAGTTTGAAGGAAAAGCTGTAGAAGAGGATAGCGCCGATGATGCTGAGGTTTCGGCCCGTGTAGGAGCAGTAGAGCTGATGGAGCACCAGGGGGATGAACGAGTGCGTCAATACCCACCGATGCTCGTACCACTCCGGCATGTACGGCACCTTGTCGGTCTTGGGGTGGACGGGGACCTCCTTGTCGAG
Source organism: Aspergillus panamensis (assembly GCA_027569225.1). Classification (NCBI taxonomy): domain Eukaryota; kingdom Fungi; phylum Ascomycota; class Eurotiomycetes; order Eurotiales; family Aspergillaceae; genus Aspergillus; species Aspergillus panamensis. The sequence goes on along the minus strand of JAPDER010000051.1, from coordinate 166,689 downwards.
GTTGATGGGATGGATTCCGAGGACCTCATAGATCCAGTGGAATAGGGTCCACTGGGCCTTGTCCATCTTCCGCCAAGTGGACTTCATCGAGTCCTTGGGGTTCCGGCCGGTGCTCATGGCCGACTGAGTGATGACGGTTGTAGACATAGGGGCTGGTTGGTCGAGTCTGATGGAGTTGAAGTTGGGTTCGGGGGGGGGGATGACATCGGGGAGGCCAGACTTTTATAGCCTGACCTGATAAAGTGGCATTAGCGACTTGACCTTGATGGTCGGCTTCAGGGCAGCGCATGTGAAATTCATGAGAATGGCTTGTTCCCTGGGTTGCGCTTGTGGGAGACACTACTACGACTGGGTTCCCGTTGGCGCTGCAGATCATCCAGACACCGACAGCCTGGAGGGGGGCACCCGCAAAAGGGGCTTAGTCGCTGGAGCATGTTCCCAAGTCCCCAACACACATGAAATCGACTCTATTCCCCGCAGAAAGGGATGGATCTGTGCCTCGGAGTTACTATGATTTGTGATCGTTTAGGATTGTTTGGGATTGTTTGATCCAGTGGCGAGGGATGCTCTCAGGGATCACTACTCGGGCTCAGTTGCCACGGCACTACCACAGCTCTCAACAATCTCCTATGGCATCCAAACACGCCATTGGCATCGGAAGGATGACTCCGGTTGCAGTTGTAACTGATGGCCATGTCAGGAGTCAGGAGCATTTGTCTGGATCTGAGAGCTGCCAGCAAGGGTCCACGGTGTTCCTCGGAATCAGTCGCGCCTCTGGGAAAACGAACCCGTGATAATTAGACGGTTGACTTATCAGTCTGGATCATGCCATATTCTTGAATGCTGTTGCCTGAAGAAATCATTCTACCTACTGCCTCAACATCGCAGAACGAAGACCAGGGTTGGAAGCCGATTGGCGTTGCCTCGAATGTCCAAAGAAAAGCGAAGGATCTGCCCCCTCGGACAGGGCTTGCCCCAAAGAAACACATGAAGTTGATGGCTTCATCGGGTTATCAATCAGTGATCGTCCGAAATCTATAATTATTATTCCTGTCGTGTTGTTTTCTCTTTCTTTCTTTGTGCCACCCGGCCACGTGTGGTGATGACTCAGCGCCGTGTGATTTCCCAATCGGGTAACCATGAAGTCCTCCTGACAGAAATCGACCGCGTTTACTCCATACATGCGAGCCTTACGGGGGGAGAAGGAATGATGCCTTTTATTCCTAGAGGCTCAGTACATAGGATGTAATGTCTTGGTGCTGTAAAGTTGTCCTCTGGTGCATAGCGAAATCTCCGATTGGATATATATAGGATGCCGGAGTAGGCTGAGTCTACGTAGTATTCCCCGAGCTGAAGTTACACCATAAGGGATTCATATTTCCGAACAAGCTTTCAACGGCAGGCGCCTGACTTGTTAGTAGTGCATTGTAGTGTAATGTACTGACAGGAAGGCACGATGGTGGACCGGTCAATTGTCGCACAAGGGCAAAAGGGCAAAAGACGAACCCCCCCCCTCCCCTCAAAGATATGCGACAGAGCTCGACAATCCATCAATTTCCCTAACTCAAGCGTTCAGAATCCTGACCATCTCGATGCAGTGGCTTACGATTTTCACACTGGCCCTGATTATCATTACCCGGTCTACCGGTAGACTCCTGAATGTCCCCGTGTATGAAGACTTCGAACCCTCTTATGACTATGTAGTTATTGGAGGTGGGACAGCGGGGAGCGTGGTGGCAACCCGTCTCGCGCAGAATCACTTCTCCGTCGCCTTGATCGAGGCCGGCGGCCTATACGAATTGGAGTCGTTTGCCGCCATCCCCGGAGCAGCGATCCTTCCCATTAGTACCGATCCCGCTACGATAACGGCCATTGACTGGGGTTTCGTGGCAGAGAACCAAGCGGGGAACCGGTCGATTCACTATGCTAGAGGAAAATGCTTGGGTGGATCGTAAGGGCTCCTAGAAATGGAATCCCTGATACTAACAATACCAGATCAGCGTTGAACTATATGATATATCAACGGTGAGCTAAAAAGCAGATCGTAAGCTCGGTTGCTAATGAGTCCAGTCCAACCCAAGAATCAATGGATCTATGGGCGAGTGCTGTCGGCGATGCAAGTTATACCTTTGACCGAGTCCTGCCATACTACAAGAAGAGCGTCACTTTTACCCCCCCGTCCGACCCCAATCGCTTTCCCAACGCGACGGTGAGCTTCGATATTCGTGCATATGATGTTAACGGTGGACCACTAGCAGTCTCATATCCGAACTTCGTCCCTCCCTTCTCGACGTGGATGGAACGTGGCATGGAGGCAATTGGGATACCTGAAAGTCCCGAGTTCAACCTTGGGTCGGTGATGGGGAGGCAATATTGTGCCTTCACAATCAGCCCAGACGAGGAGGCCCGGAGCAGCTCGCAGAGCTCGTTCCTCGTGGAAAATATCCCCCCAACATTGACAATTCTCCCGAAAAGATTGGTGAAGAAAATTTGGTTTAACCCACAGATGAGGGCAACAGGAGTACAGGTGCAGGGGCCTCTGGGAAACGCCTTCACAATCAAGGCAACCAAAGAAGTCATTCTCTCGGCCGGCGCCTTTCAGTCGCCACAGATTCTGATGGTATCGGGGATCGGCCCAGAAGGCACTCTTCGCGACCACGGCATTGAACCTCTCCTGAATAGACCCGGTGTAGGGCAGAACATGTGGGATCATCCATATTTCACGATCTCTTACCGTGTAGCTGTCGAAACTCTGACCCAGCTGGCCAACAATCTACCAACCCTGGCGGAAGAGCTTGTAAACTACGTCCTCTACGGAAAGGGATCATTAACGAACACAGGGGCAGATTATCTTGCCTGGGAGAAGATCCCATCCCCCCTACGAGGCAATCTCAGCAGCCAAGCGCTAGCAGAATTGGCGTTGTTTCCAAGTGACTGGCCGGAAATCGAGGTATGACGCCCGCAAGGCACGAAAGAACGTAGATTGCCAGTAGAGGAACTGACTTGCCGATGCCAGTACCTGTCAGGATCCGGATTCATCGGGAACTTCTCTGATGTCATGTTCCAGCAACCTAAGGATGGGTACCAGTACGGGACAATGCTCGCGGTGCTGGTGGCGCCCTTGTCTCGTGGGAATGTCACCATCCGATCAGCAGACACATCAGACCTTCCTGTCATTAATCCTAATTGGCTGGCGACCAGAACTGATCAGGAAGTGGCTATTGCGGCCTTCAAGCGCGTCCGTCAAGCCTTTCAGAGCGATGCCATGGCCCCAGTCGTCATCGGCGACGAATACTTTCCGGGGCCTCGGATTCAGTCCGACGAGGCAATCCTCGCATTCATCCAGAAGAACGTGATCCCCCTGTGGCATGCGGCGTGTACGTGCAAGATGGGAGTCTCCATTGATCCCATGGCTGTTGTCGACTCCGAGGCTCGTGTTTTCGGCACAGAGGGACTACGTGTCGTCGACGCGAGTGCCTTTCCATTTCTGCCTCCTGGACATCCCCAGGCAACAGTGTGTAAGTTTAGTCTCCTGCCCGCGATTGCACTATAATTGCTTGCTCATCGAGATTAGATATGCTGGCGGAGAAGATTTCTGATGTCATCCTAAACGGATCTACCTAGTCGTGACGTGGAGCCCGGGATCTGGAGAGATGGGATTCGAACTATGGAAAGATGGAAAGTAAGGCTGAGACAGACCGCTCAATCCCAAGGGCTATTCACATGTTTCACTCATCCTCGGGTTGGGCTGGAGAGGCATCTGGAGTCTCGCACAGGTTGCCTCTTTGGGAATAGCCATTCTCTGTCGAAGGCGAAGAGAATGATATTAGGCAGATGAATTCCTTTATGTCAATATAGTATTGTCAGTATTTAAATTTACGAAGACCAGAGTGGCTGAGCTTGAAACATGCTTGTTCGTGGACCGAATATCCGTTGGCTCTCGTACTATGCCACCATACCAACATCCAGTGTCTGGAAGCAAGCTTCTCCAATTGAAGAAAATAATTCATGTATAGATGACTATATATCAAGGTAAATTGAAACATGCTTGCTGACAAGATGCATACCGAAGCAGCCTGGAAGACACGCTAAACTTTAACAAGCAACTAACCAACAAAGAAGAAACCCCCTCAATGATCTATAAGAATAAGAACCTCCTCTAACATCAAAACCTGGTTGCCTACCGAGATATCAACGCAGCAAATCCTCCCTCCCATCCTGCCAACTCGAGCAGTTGACACATCGCGTCGCCTGTCCACGTTAACCCCTCCCCAGCACTAGACCAAAAGAAAGAGAGGAAGAAAGAGAGAAACCCACCTGATCACTGATAAAATGCTTACAATACTTACACCGCACCGTCGGCTTGATGATCTTGTTATGCGACACGTACATATACAGCTGGGCCACCGCATACAGCGTCAAACTGATCCCCACGAAATTGAGGACGTTTTCCAAGAACGCCCTGCCAACTTATTAGCCTGACTCTTCCCTAAAAGGGCCAAGAAGACTCCAGACTCCAGACTCAAGACTCAAGATTAAGGGTAAGGGTAAGAGTAAGGAAGAAAAAGGAAAGGTAGAATAAAAAGGGGAGGAAGTAACCCACCCATAAGCCAAAATCAAGGCCCCATCATCCCTCGCCTGCTCAATGGTGTTATACCCCCGGTGCGCATCATAATTGGGCCCCTGCGACAACACGGCAAACTTCTGGTCCATGTTGCGGTTGATAAAGGGTAACAAGGAGACGATGGGCAGGACCATATCTGAGACGAAGGATTTGACGACGGTGGTGAAGGAGTTGGCGATGCTTTAGTACATTCATTAGTTTTTGACCTTTCATGGTTTTATTTTTACATTTACTCCTTCCGGGGAGTATGGGCAAGGGTGCTATAGAGAGAGAGAGAGAGGGAGAGTACATCAAACCCAGCGCAACCTCGAGGACATTATCTCTCGCGGCGAAATTGATGAAACTCTCCCAGACGCGCTGGACGGATTCCCTGGCGTCGTGGCCCACGCGGTAGAGGAATTGTTCGGGGGTTTCGTGGGAATGCGCTTCTTCGATGCCTCTCATTTTCTTTATTTTTCTCTTTTTCTCTTTTTCTTAATCCTTTTTATTCAGGGTGGATTGAGAGTAGGGGAAAAAGAGATGGTCAGAAAATGAAGAGGGGAAGTGAGGTATCGAGGCGTGTCTCTGGTCTTCCCACTGGCAGGGCGCGTGAGGCCTGGCGATGGTTGTGATTTGATGGGAGATGGAAGATCGTCGGGGGAGTGGCGATCGATGATATCAGGGATATCGATGTTAATGATTTTATGATTATTATTATTATTGATGAGGGGTTGGTTATCAGGAAGATATCGTGGACAATAAGGAGGCTAACTCAGGGGTAGTTAATTTATCGTCTACTCCACTCGACTTTAATCTGGTTTGAAGCTAGTCAAGATGAGATCAGATCGTGATATGAGAGATATGAGAGACCAAGTCAAGTCAACCCCGTCCGATGACCGTCTCCTGGACATTGCCTCCCTTCATCACCACCATCCACGGTCGTGGGTGGGCAATCTGCACGGTCACGGAAATCCTCTCGTGTCCGAAGAGCGTAATGTAGTTATCCGACCAGAACACCGGCGCCAACTCCTCCTGAGAAGTCGGATCCACAATCGTCAATCGGAGGAAAAACGCAGGGACATCGCCGGGATTATGCAACCGGACCCCCTTCCCCTCCAGCAGATGATTGACCATAGACACCTCCCTCGCCCCATACTGCAACACAACATGCTCCCGCCTCAACCCAACCTTGGCCCCGAAATACGCCCCCGCCGGTCGGAGATAGTAATCAAACAACTGCCAATGCAGACTCGGCCACGCCGCATTCAACATCCAATACACGACGCCCGTCGCCCGGCCGTCTCGCATCCTGCCTCCCCGCAAACGCCTCGAACTGCGCGCGCGTCGCCTCATAGTCCATCACCTGCGCCCAGAACACATAATCCTCCAAGGACCCCGGCGGCCCATACCTTGCCTCCAGCGCCGCATTGTAGATCCCCCGATTATCAAACACCGTCCTCGCCGGCGAAAGATGATACTCCCTCGCCGCGGGATCCCGCTACAACCTTTCCAGATCACGGGGGCTGAGAAACTTCCGTAAACTGGACAGTTCCGGCGTGCCGACCCCTGCACCCAACTCGGAGCCGAACCCGACGGCCGCGCCTAGCGTATCCCCGGACCAGTATCCCGGGGCTACCCAGTCATAGGGACCGTCCATTTTTGAGTCCCGAGGGCGGGAGCTGCGGCGGGTGGCCGCGTTGACTCGCCGCCGCGATGACGGGGTTCGGCCAGTCGAGGTTGCGCAGGGCGGCGAGGTACAGCGTTGTCGCGTGGGGGTTGGGCCAGTAGTCGGAGCCGATGAGGAAGGCGAGGAGAGAAGGGTGGGGTTGCATCATGGCGGCTTCGTAGTGGAGCGAGGTCGATGCGATGGTGTAATCTTTTTCAAGCCATTTCTGTATATATATATATTAAGATTGATCTCTCCGGGATGAATTATAAAAGGGAAAGGAGGGGGGGACTTACCTCCCATCCCTCCCATTTATCGCAACATTCCCAACCAGCCATGATCATGATCCCCATTTCGTCGGCGAGGGCGTACAGTTCTGGGTGTTCCAGTTTGCCCTCGAGGAGGACGGTGTTGAGGCCCAGGTTGAGGAAGTATTGGAAGATACGCCGCAGACGGGCGGGGTCGCAACGGAGGAAGAGATCCGGGGCATACCCGGCGCCTCGGACGAGGAAGGGGTGGCCGTTGACGGTGAAGAGGGTGTCGTTGTATGGGTTGAGGGTGGCGGTGACGCTGCGGATGCCGAAGGGGGTAGGCGAGGCGATATCGGAGAGGACCCCGGAGTCGAGGGAGATGTTGAGATGGAGGTTGTAGAGGGGTTGCGAGCCCCATTGGGCGGGCCACCAGATCTGGGGGTTTGATAGGGATGTGGTGATGGTGACGGTGGTGTTTTGGCGGGGGAGGAGATGAACGCGGTGGGAGATTTCGATGGCCTGCCATGGGCCCGGGGAGTAAACGGTGCCCTGGACGGTTGCGTTTTGCTCGGTATTCTCGTGGTTGATGACATCTATCTTCATGGTGACGCTGATGATGAGTGGTCTTCCGACGTGGTCCGTGGTGAAGTTGGTGGTGATACGCGGGTCCGAGAGAGAGACAGGCCCGGTGATCTTCAGCTCGACATCCCGCCAGACTCCGGTGCTGTTATCTGGCGGCGGCGGATTCCAGTCGGCGAACCCCACGGCCAGGTCGCGAAGAGGGTCGGTGGGATGAGCCTGGATGAGAAGGGCGTTGGAGCGGTTGGAATACGGGGTTATATCGTACGTGTTTCCTGCGTAAGAGCCTTGCTGGAAATCGCTGGAGACAATCTGCTGGCCATTCAGGAGAATGTCGGCCTTGGAGGTGATCCTGTGGACGATCAGAAAGACATGCTGATCGGGGGGTAAAGAAGGCAGAGAGAATTCCTCGCGGTATAACCACGGCGCGTAGAAGGCAGATTGGTCTACGGACGCGAGGTGATCGGAGTAGAACAGATCGGACTCATTGTTGACATGGTTGCTGACCAGGCCTGCAAAGACCGTCGATCGGGGACCGGTGCGAGACCACGAGGAAACGTCGGTGCTGGGGAGCGACCAGAAACCGAGGTTTTCATGGAGGTGTTGAGTGGATTGGAGATGCCATCCAGAAATGGTGCTTTTATCCCCAGGGGATTGTAGAGCGAGAGACAGGGGACGATTCGAAAGAGCGAGGAAAGCAAGGAGATGCATGGCGACCTGGAGAGAGTTGAAAGGATAGAGGTGAAGAAAGGAAGAAGACGAGAAAGACAAACGATAAGGGATTGGCAACAATTGAGAGGACTCGCTGTTAGAGGAGAAACCCTCTCAGCTTCCCTACCAGGCTGATATCAAAGAACCTGACCTAGACAGATCGACGATGGAGGATGGCCGGCATTGGGCCGAATATCGCTCAATCCTTCCGGCCTTTGGAAAGGAGATATCTAAAACTAACCTGCCATTTATACTTAAATGCCTTTAGGTTCTCCCAACTTAGTCCCGGCCTTAAAGTGGGCGACGTCTGGAGTTCGGGAGTGGCTGATGAATGGCTTGACTTGACATCTTGAGACCTGTGGGGGCGTTTTTAAAGCTTCACCTTCATTGATCCATCCAGGAGTACGACATGCAGTCTTCTCTTTCCTAGGTAACCTTACCCAACAAGGCTCCACAAAACCCAGGATGACAGCTCAATTCAGGACAGAACACTCCACAAATTAAAGCTCTGCTTGAGCCACAGATTGCGGTCTCATTGTTCCAGAGTGACAGTGGAATGTGACTCTCCTCCATCCACACCATTCGCCGGAGAACAGTTCCCCCTGACGAACCCAGCTCCGCCAAAGACAAAAGAGTGGGCGAGACTTGACATCCATCGGACCCGCCGGTCCACGCAGAGCTTACCATGTGGAAGGCTGGAACTAGTTTCCAGGGCATGAGCACCGGCAACATTCCCCATGCCTGGAATGTAAGACTGACGTCGGAGCGGAATGACAACAATCATGACGATCGAGACCCTTGAACAGAGAGCAGAGCAAAAAAGACTGACCCTGCCCCTCGTTGTCCCCGATTTCACCAGAATCATATTATGGTACAACATGCGAAAACCATGGCATCTGCTGCTGATCCTGGTAGTCGGCGCTTGGGGGGTTGAGTTTGATATTGACAACGCCGGTACATTTCAACTTTCCATTCCCCTCTTACTCACCGTCAATCATGAATACCGCACTCTAACGTGGAATAAGGTGAGCAGACTCCATCAAAACCGCCTGCAGGGCCGTCGCCAAAAACATGCTCTCATACTACACCGGCATGAACCCCGGCGACACCCCCGGCAACCTGCCCGACCCGTACTACTGGTGGGAAGCCGGGGCGATGTTCGGCGCGCTCATCGACTACTGGTTCTACACGGGCGACGACACCTGGAACAACCTCACGACGCAAGGACTCGTCTGGCAGGCCGGCGACTCGGGCGCCTTCATGCCGGCCAACCAGACCCGGACGGAGGGCAACGACGACCAAGGCTTCTGGGCCTTCGCGGTGATGTCGGCCGCCGAGAGGAACTTCCCGGACCCGCCGGACACGGACGCGGGCGGGCACCCGGGATGGCTGGCGATGGCACAGGCGGTGTTCAACACGCAGGCGGCGCGGTGGGACACGAGCTCGTGTGGCGGTGGGCTGCGCTGGCAGATCTTCACCTGGAACAACGGGTATACGTATAAGAACACCATCTCGAATGGCTGTTTCTTTAATCTGGCGGCGCGGCTGGCCAAGTATACGGGGAACCAGACGTATGCAGACTGGGCGGGGAAGGTGTGGGACTGGACGGCCGCCGTGGGGTTGATGTCGGAGGATTACGAGTTCTTTGATGGCGCGGACGATGGGGGGAATTGTTCGTCGCTGAATCGGATCCAGTGGACGTATAATCCGGGGGTGTATCTGATGGGGGCGGCGACCATGTATAACTTTGTACGTCCTCTTTCTCTCTCTCTCTCTCTCTCTCTCTCTCTCTCTCTCTCTCCCCGTGTGTGTCTGTCTTCTCTCTGTGCTCATTCAAGGACTTGTGATAGACAAGGGAATAATTGACTGTATAGACCGACGGCGACGCGGTGTGGAAAGAACGCACGGAACAGATTATCAACGCATCGAGCCTCTTCTTCGTCGACAACCCCAGGGACGTCATGCAAGAGCGGGCCTGCGAGCCCGTCAACACGTGTGAAGTCGACCAGAAGTCCTTCAAGGGGTATCTCGCGCGGTGGATGTCCGCGTCGACGCAGATGGCACCCTTCACGTACGACCTGGTGATGCCGCGGCTGCGGGCGTCCGCGACGGCCGCCGCGAAGACGTGCACGGGCGGATCGGACCAGGCGGCGTGTGGGCTGAAGTGGACGGCCGAGAAGTGGGATGGGCGACGCGATGTCGGATTGCAGATGGCGGCGCTGGAGGTGATGCAGTCGACGCTGATCACGAGGGTGAGCGCGCCTGTCACGCAGGACGGCGGAGGGACGAGTAAAGGAGATCCGGGGGGAGGCGGGGATGAGGCTGTTGCTGTGCCGGTGAGGTTTACGAAGCCCGTCACGGCGGCGGACAAGGCAGGGGCCAGTATCTTGACCATCTTGATGTCGGTGTTGGTGGTGGGGACCACGGGATGGATACTGTATGAACCGTGGACGTGAGGGTGGATTGGGGGCTATTTGTACTGCCTGCAGGTTATATTCTGAGTTGCATGATATTGAAGATCGTTTATAGGCCGTCCTGGTCTGTACACTAAATTAAAGGTTAACCCAGTCCGCCGCCCCAACACTCACCGACTAGTAGTCCAACAGGCGGCGCGGGATTAGTAGTCTCTGCAGGTAAAGCTGGGGCTCTATTATCTTTTCTGTTGTGGGGTTTATGGGGTGTTCTCTTCGGTTGAGGAAATAGAGATGTGCATTCTATAGATTCTAGATCTGGCTTCCACCCCGGACTTTTGATGCGGGGGTCTTCCACCCACAATTAAAAAAAAAAAAAAACTGATTAATTTATCCAGTGCCCCAGATACATACTGGGTACTGTGTATATGCGAGTCATTTGCATCCAAATATCTGCGGTTCCTCCAATCGGCTGGGGTATGGAGTCGTGAGGGGAAAGAGGGGAAGCCTCGGATGACTCTATATAGCCGACCTTGTATATAAAGAGGACACAACAGCTGAAAGACGCAATCATCTTATTGTCATTGGCAATCGACACGTGTCTATCAGGAAACTATCAACTATGGGCTCCATCGCCCCCGAATTCATCATTCCAACCCACTGCAAGGCGGGCGTGGTGAAGGATCCTGGCCCTAATTTCACCGTCGTCGTCGAGGACGTACGTGTTCCGGAGCCAGGTATGCCATAGCCAAAGAATCTCTACATCCAGGCGTAATGTTCGGAGGGATTGACCACTCCAGGCCCCAATGACGTCCTGATCCGTCTCAACGTCACCGGTCTCTGTTCCTCGGACGTTCACTACCTGCTCGATGACCTGGGGGTGCACATGGAGTCCTTCGGCGTGCGATCCCCGGGCCACGAAGGCGCCGGGATCGTAGTCAAGGTCGGATCAAACGTCACAAACTTCAAGCTCGGTGATCGCGCCGGGATCAAGCCGATGATGGACACCTGTGGCTCCTGCAGGCTATGCTGGGATGACAAGGAGACCTACTGCCAGAAGGTCGTTCACACGGGGATGATGGTGCCCGGTAATTCCCTCTCTCCTTGTATATCCACCTAGGTAGACACCTAGGTAGACACCTAGGTAGGCACCTAGGAATGAACGAGAGAGAGACTGAGATTGAGAAAAGGAACTTACCAGCAATATATCGTCTCGCCTGCACGTTATACCACGCCCATCCCCGACGGCGTCCCCGATGAAATCGCCGCTCCGATCATGTGTAGCGCCGCGACAATCTATCGCTCCCTGGTAGAATCGCGCCTGCAACCGGGTGACTGGGCCGTCTTCCCTGGGGGCGGTGGCGGAGTCGGCATCCAGGGCGTTCAACTAGCCAGTGCCATGGGGATGCGACCTGTAGTTGTTGACGCCGGGGAGACGAAGCGAGCGCTCGCCTTGAAGATGGGCGCCGAGGCATTTATCGACTTTAAAGAAGCTTCTGACCCCGTCGCAGCGGTGATCCAGGCTACCGATGGTGTTGGGGCGCACGGTGTCTTCGTCACCGCACCTGCCGCTTACCCTACCGCTATAGCATACACTGGAGAGCGTATCGGCGCGGCGGTCATGTGCATCGGGTTGGCGCCTCTTGGGTCAATGAGTCTCGCCGTCGACCCGAATCTGTGCGTGATGAGAAATCTGCGGGTGCAGGGAACGGTAGTGGGTAGTCAGCGAGACGTCGCGGCGGCATTGGATTTTGCTCGACGAGGGAAGCTGCAGCAGATCTGCGAGGTTTATCCCATAGACCGATTGCCGGAGGCTGTCGAGAAGCTGCGAAGGGGACAGGTAGCGGGGAGGATTGTGGTAGATTTTAATCGATAGTTTGCCGAGCTGGCTTCGGCACGGCCAGTCGGCTTGTCTATCGCAATGGGAAATTTCCAAGTTCTCTTTCATTAATATTCCATGGTGATGGGGATTGAAGTAGAATTCCCAGGACCATGTTATTCCAAAATGAGTTTCAACCTTGCCAATAATCCTCTCTCCACAGCCACAGGGCAGCGAGCTGACCGGACAACTCAATTTGGGAATAGTCGGATGGATGAAATCTAGATTATGCAATCATTTGGAGTCATCCCTCCGCCCCGCAGCTCTTGGCCTTACTCCTTCGTTGAGGATAGCACCCCCCCACAATGCTGGCTGGTGGCGCGGAGGAGGTCAAGACTCTGTGTGAAGGGAACTAACCACGGGAGATCTGTGAAGGTACGAGAGATGGGATCGGTAGTTTTAATTACCGAAGCTCTCGTCGGCATACTCGACGTCTTATGCATCCCGTTGCTGCCTCGGAGAATTTTCTAACAGCAGCGTCCAATGTTGACCCCGGTATTCGGTCAACGGTAAGGTAAAACGAGTGCTTAAGCTGGACTAAAGCTGGGGGTGAGTGTCCTGTCCTGGTCTCTCATTTGCGGACACAGATGGATGGCTCCAAGTTGGTTCTTCCCCTATCCGATGGGGTGTGAGACTTCCGAAATCTTGTCGAACTCGGAAATCACTGATCACATGGCAGACTGAGGATTCAGGATTTCTGGGCCAGACTCTGGGGTGCGGGGCTGACCAATAATGCGGGGGGGATTAGGCGACTGGGAGTCTTGGCAGAACTCGGCCGGTGAGCCAATCAGAGCACTTCGGGCAGAGCACACGGCTAAGAATTGGACATGGTCGGGGAAGTGGCTGGATCATGGATGCTGCTACTCGTACTAAGTACCTAGTATGTACCTAGTAGGTACCAGGTAAGTCTAGGTAAGATACGCGGTTTCAATACCGCAAATCCCTTGTCTCTCAGCTTCATCTTCATCATGCGGCCCAGTGGGGATGGAGATTATTGATCCACAATGACCCCAGTGTACGCCGTAGTCCAGTTAGAATTTCCCCCCACAGCGCACAGATCGAGCAAACCCCAGGCTTTCCATCTGCCAGGCTCGCTAGTGTTCCAATCTTTGCCTTCCGAGGGGGGGTCCGGTTCGAGAATTCGGTAAATCCACCCACATGTCCGTATCCGACAGAAGCTATAAATTGCAGATCGCTGCAAGACGGGGAATTAAATTATTTGCGGAGCTTGACACATTATTTATAAAGCTCCTGCTTCCCACTTAATCTCTTTCTCTCTCCCTCTCTCTCTCTCTCTCTCTCTTCGTCTTTTCTTCCATTGTTCTCGAAAAGCAGTGCTCGATCGGTCCAGGATGACCTCCAAGGCGCCTCCTACGGAGGTTTTCGCAGACGAGAAGGGCACGTCGGGGCACCAGGAGAATCACAAGGAACACCTTGCGGGTGAGGGTCAAGCGGCCACTGACCAGTATGGCCACGCCCTTTACGAGTTCGACCCGGTCGCAGAAAGACGCCTGCGTACCAAGATCGATCTATACATCGTCCCCACGGTCGCTTTGTTGTATTTGTTCTGCTTCATCGATCGCGCCAATATTGGTATGAATCCTTTCTTCCCACCGTGTGCCCGACCCCCGGTCGCTAACTCATCCTCGGGTGGACAATAGGAAATGCAAAGCTGGCTGGGTTAGCAACTGACTTGAAGCTGACGGGCTATGATTACAACCATGTCCTGTCTGTTTTCTACATTTCATACATTCTATTTGAGATTCCATGCAATATTTGCTGCAAATGGATAGGGCCTGGCTGGTTCCTCCCTGCCACCACTCTTCTGTTCGGAGTCTGCTCAGTCGCGACTGCCTTTGTTCACACCATCCACCAAGCCTCCGCAGTGCGCTTCGTGCTGGGCATCTTCGAGGCCGGCATGATGCCCGGCATTGCCTACTACCTGTCGCGCTGGTATCGCCGCAGCGAACTCGCGTTCCGTCTGGCCCTGTACATCGTCATGGCGCCCCTGGCTGGTGCCTTCGGAGGTCTCCTGGCCTCTGCGATTCTGAAGCTTGATCACTTCGGAAGTCTGAAGACGTGGCGTATGATCTTCGCGATCGAAGGGATCATCACCATCGGCCTTGCGATCATTGGCTTTTTCACCCTCACCGACCGGCCGGAAACCGCCCGCTGGTTGACCCAGGAAGAGAAAGACCTGGCTGCTGCCCGCCTCAAGTCCGAGCGTGTCGCGACCACCGAGGTGCTGGATAAGATGGATACCACCAAGATGCTCCGTGGCATTTTCAGCCCCGTCACTCTGGCGACCTCCTTTATTTTCCTGCTCGACAACATTACCGTGCAAGGCCTGGCTTTCTTTGCTCCCACCATCGTGCGGACCATCTACCCGGACGCCACTGTTATCCGGCAGCAGCTCCAGACGGTACCTCCGTATGTTGTGGGCGCCTTCTTCACGCTCCTGTTCCCCTTCCTCAGCTGGCGCTTCGATCGTCGAATGATCTTCTTCGTCATCTCCCCGGTTCTCATGATTGCCGGCTACATCATGTTCCTCGCCAGCACCAACGCACACGTGCGCTATGGGGCCACCTTCCTCATTGCCAGCGGTGCCTTCGCCTTCGGGGCGCTCTGCAATGCCCATGTGTCGAACAATGTCGTCTCTGACACCGCCCGCTCGTCCGCCATCGGCACCAACGTCATGTTTGGCAACATCGGTGGTCTGATTTCCACCTGGTCGTTCTTGGAGATGGATGCCCCCAACTATCACATCGGGAACGGGCTCAACCTTGCGACCTCCAGTGTGATCATGATCGCCAGTGCTCTTCTGTGGGCCTGGATGAAGTGGGACAACAAGAAGCGCGAAGAGACCAACATCGACCAGGCTTTGTCTGGTTTAACCCAGAAGCAGGTCCAGGACTTGGATTGGCGCAACCCCGCCTTCAAGTGGCGTTCTTAAGGGCTGGATCTGTCTCCTTTTCTTATTGTTGCATTTAACCCTTTTTTTTTCTTGTTGATCATTAATGTATTTATGTACGGAGTGTACGCTCTTTGACCATTGTTGCCTGGATCAGCGCACTGTCAAGAGTTATGATATTTTAATACCATTAACCTATTTCAAACCTCCTCCTTAACTTGCTAGGCGCAATAACATTGAGTAAGTATCCAACCCGTGATTGCGGCCCATCGCATCAAGTACTCGTACTATCTTTAGGTACTGCTAGTAGTAGTAGATGTTTTGTTTACGTCACGGGTTCCTAAGGTCTTTGCCTTTCTCTCTCCAGACGCGGCTACCCAGGAGTTTCTTCCCTTCCCATATCCTCATCTCGCCCCCTTCTCCCCATCCAATCTACCTCTCCTTCATCAAAAACTCTTTTTCCCAAACCTAAACCTACCCTGTCCATGGCCAAACTTTCCCAATACACCTAGACCGCACAGCTCTAGACCCCGGCAACGAGACACGGCAGCTAAGGTCGACAAATTGAACTAGACATGGGTCTGTGCCTCGGTCAGAGGTCTCTCCATTCCATCGGGCTGTCATGGAACTCAGCTGTTTCGTCCAATACACAATTACTCATTTCCAGGTGTCCTCGGCTCATTTAACTGACTTTCGTGCTTTAATATTCTTCGTTACCAGGTGCAGCCGTATTCTCACCGCTAGCCCAGTCGATGACAGGACTAGGTTATCGACCATCAGCCATGGTTGCACAATTATGAATAAGCAAGCACCACATCCTGCTTTAATCGTTGAAGCTGAGACTTTCCTGGTGTGTAGGTCGGGGAATTGTGGGATGATACAGAGAGGCGAGGCGATTGGAATTGTGCATGCTGCTGTCGAACAGCGATGGCTGCATGGAGGCATGCTGGTATGCTGGTATGTATGCAATTGTTGGAGGTAAGCTTCCTGGGTCATCTTGGAATGTCGAGGAATGAGTATATGGACCATACTTGCTCCGTATCAGCACTCTCAAACAACGATTACAGATGAGTTCTTCGGATTTACACTACGGGGCCTACTCCTCTTCCTGGCGCTGTTTATGTACTAAGATATTGGATTGAAATATTTGGGTCATTCAGAAACAAAGGTATTAAAAGCAGTATAGTTTTTTCTCCCTCTCCACATGATATCAGTGCCTGATGTCCGATCCCTTTTGCGACGGAATCACCACAATTCGCGCCCTTTGAGAGGCATCCTGTCGCGCTGTTCGGTCATCCTTGATCCTCGTGCCTCGCCCAATCCCACGAGTCCCAGCACTATTTGCGTGCTCAAAATCTCGACTCGTGCTGACATCCATAGCCTGCATCTCCTCCAGCTGCTCGAACGGCAGGTCCACCCTGATCACAATCCCCCGAGGACCGAAGTATGATTCATTCCATCCGTCGATTTTCCGTGACAATCGAGATTCACGGTCTTCGGTTTCCGTGGCCGCCACGATCAAGTTCTGTTCTTCGCGATTCCGGCGTGTTCGGCGCGCTACCCAGATCCCTGGGATCGCGCCGAGAAATCCGACCATCAGCCCGCCGACAGCGAACGCTCCGAGGCCTCTGCCTATGGCTGTGGTCCATTGGTCTCTGGATAGTTTGGCTTCCTCCATTATCTCCTGTGTGAACTGGTCCCAGTTCTCACGGGAGACATCATAGTGTGCGAGGATATCGGGGTAGAGGAAGCCCGAGGTGATGAGGTCGGAGCGAGAGGGCACTTGAAGGCCCCTAGAGAGCATATTCTCAGATGCAAAGCCCGATTCCCCTGGTTGAGGTAGATAGGATGTCGATGCGGTAGAGAGATTATCGGAATGAAGGGAGTATGGAGGGAACGAATCAGATGAGTTTCTGCTCATGATGAAGGATGATGACGAGTTGGTTGGCATTTGGCTTTTGATCTTGATATGAATCTTGAATTTGAGGCTGTCGTGTTTTTTCGTTCCATGGTGTTTCTATGCACCTTTATAACTTCGAACTGACTTGGTACTGACTCGGTGATGAAGCCCTAGGCATCTTTTTTTTTTCTTGCATCATCAACTTCATGCTTCTGGTCGGTCATCGTCCGGGGCTAGGCAATCCCACGGATCACACCCAAGGAAAGCTTAGGCTTCTCCGAATGACTGCAATTCTTTCTCGTATAAATTCTGAGGGCTCATTTGTTTTAGCCTACTGGGCTAGGCCGACACAGCCATCATATTCTGATTGGTTGCGGGTCGTACTTTTCTTGTTGCCTGAGTCACCCGCGTGAGTCATTGACAACACGAAAGCATCATCTCTCTGAGGTTATACCTATCTAGGCAAGGGAGGTGCACCATCAATCAACGGGTGCTCTTCAGCGGCCAGCTCATTGTGAAGATTGCGAGTAACCGTTGCATCCAAGGCATCAATATTCCCGGTTTGTTCTTTGGGGATTCCACATTTTCTAGACGCTCGGATAAAAGCCTCATACGAGGCTCAATTCCCGACCCCGACCCGGCAACAAATCATAATCTCGAGATTATCATCACGGACCGCCTTAAGTTGTTTAGATCGGTTCACTCTCCAACGCTAAATACTGGATGACCCCTGTCTGTGGTAAACAATTTACATACTCAAACTGCGCCTCGCCCCGCTTCAAAATTGACACCTCGTGCCATGTTCGAAATTTCCTATCATCACCAAATATTCGCACATGCTTGATGGCGCCATTGAAAATTGCCAAGTGCGAGGGGTGTCGTTTCGCCCACCGCTCCAGATCCTCCAGGCTGCGGAAAAATCCAGCCGCACAGGTCTCTTTAATCTCTCCTCCATCCACCTGTGAAGCATATTGGTTTCTAAGGAACCGGAGTCCGGCTGCTCCGGATTCACTCCTGTTGTCCCAGACATAGCGCAACCCCGCTCTGAGCGCTGGTTCCAGTAATTCTTCATATGCGTCGGTCTCGGCCGCATCGCAATTTGCCCAAAACTGTCCTGAACGTATATGCACCAGATTATCGTACTGGTTAGTTCCAAATAACCGATGACCACTCCCCGAGGGAATGTCTTTTGGGGGTTGAGTCAACTCAGGACTTGCTTGTGCAAATGAATCATGGCTTGAACCGGGGATTCTATCGCGGGCAGCGCCCCAGTATGCTGTGAGTGTGTGCTCCATCGGTCTCGCCCCGGCAAGCTTAGCCAAACCAGGGAGATAGTCCAGACCCGAGTAGTTGGTTTCGAGCCGAGAAGTTGGGGTCGTGAAACGCTCATACCATATTCCGACTGTAGACGGTCTCCCGAGTTGAGCGTAGAGGTCCATGAGACTCAGCTGCTCCATGAATTCCGCGTAGGCTGTCGGATCGGCCCAGTAGCATACCCACGTCACCGCGTCGGTTGTATCGTCCCCTTCGAGGAATTGGAAATTCTCCATGGCAGGACTCTGCCCAGACTCGCTCGCCGAGTCCAGCCGCTCCTGCATGACCTTGACAGCATCGCGAAAACTGGAAAGTGTAGCAGACGTAGCGTCACCGTGTCGCTGGACACCAAAATAGGCTGTCTGTATCTGGATGTGATCCTGGTCATATTCAAGTTTCCAGCGCTTCATCGGCGGTTTGTGGCCCTTGGGCCTTGCCAGCGGATAAACCCGGTCAGTACTCATCGTTTGACGGCAGTCGTGATTTGGGGCCGAGGTTCGAAATGTCCGGTCAATGAAGCGCGCGGTGATTCTCTTTGGTATCCTGGAATGGAATATGCGGCGAATATATCGCAAGGATGCTCCTAGATTCATTCTCTAGCTAGAGGAATAAAAACAAGGGCAATTCTGCGGTCATCCATGGGACCTCGGGATTCGACATGTCTGCTGGTTTTATGTGTTTCTTCCCCACCACTAGGTATCTACCCCGCAGAGTTGGAGTTGGAGCGCTCACACCTTTGGGGTTTGGGGTCCATTTGGGGTCCATTTGGGGTCTCAAGAAGGCTTTTGAGGCTTAATTTTTGGGGATCAAGTATAAAGAAATTTAGTATCAATCAATCCAGTATAAATAAAAGTCAATCAATCAATGTCCAGTACTTCGCTGCGGGGAAGACGCGTGTTGAAAGCTTCTGCGTGGCTATCTGCAGCACAATGATCATTGACCTGCCCACATTAACGGATTATAGAAGCCTGCTCCTCTCGACCTGATACTCCCGTGATGAAGAAACAAGTGATGACAATTAAGAAACAAACAAGAGGAGAAGGGGACTGTCATCTCAGTCTGGTCACGCGCATCCCAATGCAGCCTAGTGCAGCTGATCTGGTCAGATGACGGACGATAAGACTAGTCCCAAAGTAGACGGATCTCCCCTCTTTCGGCCTAAGGCTGGCAGGCACCGACCAGTCACAACGCCAGTTGGCCACTTGTTGGATAAGCTTCAAGCCAGGGAAGTGAAGAGTGAAGAGTGAAGAGAAGAAAGAGCTCAGAGTTCCAACTGAAGAAGACCTGGAATCCAGCCTCCTTCTCAATTGATCCATTTCCGCCGTTCAGGTTGATTCTTTGGCTCTGCCCTCCCTTGCAGGTGTCACAGCGTCCTCTGCATCCATTCGCTGAACACCAACACCCCCTCACCGTCTCTTTTTATCAAGCTATCGACGTGTAGCTAGCTGCCCTGGAACTATCTCTCCTAAACTCTCTCTTTGTCTCGCTCTCCTCCTCGCCTCACTGCTCTCACTGTCGTCTGGCACCATGACTACCCGATATCGCGTTGAATGTAGGTCTTGATACAGCCCAATTCTCTCCGTAAACCTAGCCAAGCTAACAAGAGCCGAAACAGATGCACTCAAGGTACCTAACCTGCTTGATCACTCTCCCAGATGGCTGTGACTAACCGCAACGTATCCAGTCCCATCGTCGGGACCAACTGGTAAGAAAGCGGTCGATTTGGAACCTAAACATACAGTAAACGGAGACTGACCTTCTTTCCTAGATTGAATGGATCAAAGTATGTGATACCGGTACGCAATAGACATCTTGGGCCATCCAAACTGACCGTGACTCCTCAGGGTCTCCTGGCCGTCCCCTTTGTGCTGCACTCGCAACCCACGGCGGTCTACCAGGATCACAGCGAGCAGCTAGCTGCGGTAGCTCTAGACACCCATGCGCGCTATGCAGAGATCTTCCGAGATGTCGAGAATCTCATGCGTGATCATAGTACATTGCATCCCCCGCCACCTCCCGTCCCCCAGCACAGCTAACCGCCCCCGGGTCCAGTCTCCCACGAAGAACAAGACGCCCCTGGCAAATCCAAACTCAAGCTCTTGGTCCCCACTGTGGGCACCTTCTTCACCCCGCTCTACGTCGAAGACGCCTTCAAATACCAAGATAAGCAACGCTTCATCAGCCGTCGTCGGTTCGTCGCCCCCTCATTCAACGACATCCGTCTCATCCTCAACTCCGCCCAACTCCTCGGCCTCACCCGCACCACCGGTCTCGACCTCGTCACCTTCGACGGAGACGTCACCCTCTACGAGGACGGCGCCTGCCTCACCGACGACAACCCCATCATCCCGCGCCTCCTCCGCCTGCTGCACCAGGACCGCAAAATCGGCATCGTCACCGCAGCCGGCTACACAGAAGCCCCCAAGTACTACGAGCGCCTCCGGGGCCTCCTCGACGCCATGCACGCCTCCACCACCCTCACCGACGACCAACGCGCCGGCCTCGTCGTCATGGGCGGCGAGAGCAACTTCCTCTTCCGCTACGACCCTACCTCCCCGCACAGACTCACCTACGTGCCCCGCTCCCAATGGCTCCTCGAGGAAATGACCGCCTGGCAAGAACCCGACATCACCGAGCTCCTCGACATCGCCGAGTCGTCGCTCCGCGCCTGCGCCTCCAATCTGAATCTGCCCGTCGCGGTCCTCCGCAAGGACCGCGCCGTGGGCGTCTACCCGCTTGCCCGCGGCCAGCTGCCCCGCGAGCAATTAGAGGAGACGGTCCTCGTCGTGCAAAATACGGTGGAGAGATCCGCGGTCGGCTCTCGACTCCCGTTTTGCGCTTTCAATGGTATCCGGCCTTCTTATTCGCTTCCTACTTGGCTCTATATCTTCGTCGGATATCATATGAAGACTTATACTAACATTCTTCACTGTAACAGGAGGAAACGACGTCTTCGTCGACATCGGCGATAAATCCTGGGGTGTGCGCGCCTGTCAACAATACTTCGGCGGGATCGAACGAACCCGAACTCTGCACGTCGGCGATCAATTCTTGTCTGCTGGGGCCAATGATTTCAAGGTTTGCCTCCCCTTCCCACTCTTCTGGAGTTATTTCACGTTTCGGTATTAATCAGTCAACAGGCCCGGCTCGCGTCGACAACGGCCTGGATCGCTAATCCGGCAGAGACGGTGCAGCTTTTGGATGAATTGGAGAGGGTCGAGAGGGGTTTGGCGTGAGGTTTCTCATTTTTATTCAGCCGTTTGTTTACTTCTGATTGGTATTTACAATGCGTATGATTATCTATGTCTGCATTAGATGCGGGTGAGTGGGAACCGTAGGTTAAATAAATATATTTCATGATAAATCAGGATCTACCAAGTTTAACTGTGTAGTAATTCTGTTTAGTTCAGTTCTTCGGCTGCAAAGACACCTGACCTGATTTATTAATTCCATCCATGGTCTGTCATAACGCATTGAGTGGCAATGGTGTATTGTTTGTTGTTATTCTCCAGAGGTCAAGGGGCTGGATATTCCCTATACTAACCAGGGGCGGAGCGGAGCAGCCCATAAATGCTTTGATGGACGATTGAGAGCGATAACGTCGTTAAAAGGGGCTATCAAAAAAAAGTAGACAAAAGGTTTGTAGCAACATCGGTCAGCGTCTGGGTTAAGTAGACTCATAACAACACCAGGTCTGCTGTGCGTTCACCCGGCCCGACAGAATGTTAACGGTGTCCTGAAGCTCGAGCCAGAATTCGGCCTTGGGACGGCGTCTCGCCCAGTCGGTTTCGTTGGCTTCTAGACCCGACTCGCCGCCCATGGCAGAGAAGAGGACATGGGAGCCCTTGATTCCGATGACGGAGGCGGACATTTCGTCTGCATTGATCGCTTCCTTCGACTGGCCGGCGTAGCTTTCCAGGTGCATGAGACACTTGATCGCCATGCGCAGGGCACGGATTCGGTCCATGGGGGAGGGCTTGCCTCCTTGCTGGAAATGGCCGGGGACGGCGGCGCGGGACTCAAATCGGCCCTTGGCTTCCTCCTTGATCATGTCGGCGATGACCTGGGTAGTGTAGGTGGCCGAGGCGGACTCGTTGCGCAGGATGATCTTTCCGGCGCGGTTGGCTCCCTTGTCGCGGGCGAAGTTTTCACGGAGGAAATCGATGTCACGGGACAGCATCTTGATGTCGATGCCTTCTTCGGGGATGTAGACGGCCACAGCGCCGACGGCGAGACCGGCGGTCGTGGCGATGTATCCAGATTTACCGCCCTGGGTTTCAATGACGAAGACACGGCGACGAGAGGAGGATGCGGACTGACGGATAGCATCACAGAACTCGATCAGCGTGTTGAGACAGGTATCACTACCGAGGGAGTACTCTGTTCCAGGGACGTTGTTGGAAATGGTGGCAGGCAACACGGTCATGGGGATCTTGAACGCATCGTATTTCTCCCGGGCTTGACGGAGTTGGCTGACGGCCGTGAAGGCCTCGAATCCACCGACAACGAAGAGGGCGTCAAACTTGTACAGTTCGAAGGCCTTGGCGACGCTCTCGTAATCTTCTGAGGGCAGGCCGCGGTTGGTTCCAATGTCAGAGCCACCCTCATTCACCCAGGGATCGGTCTCGATCCACTTCACCTCGCGTACTGATCCGATGGGCTTGTCAGAGTGGTGTCGGATAAGCCCAGTGAAGCCATTATGAATAGCCAAGGGCGTGTGGCCGCGTGTCAGACAATATGCTACAGCGGCGCGTGTGGCCTGGTTCATACCTCCCGCAGGGGCACCGACGTGAACAATAGCAATTCGCATTCGCTAGGATTGATTAGTATCTCAGTCTATCCGTACCTGCTGGAAATCCATACCTTGTCTTCCGATAGTGCCAGCTTTGGGTGGTCTGGAGTCGCCGTGTTCTTATAGGCGTAGTGATACTCCTTAAATTCAGAGTCGCGCAAGGTCATCGCGGTCGCAAAGTCCCGTTCTTTGATGTGTCTTGTCACCTTCTGTGTAGCTTGGACAGCCTCCATCAATGAAGTACGCAGGATCTTGTTTTCCCGGATTGTGATAACTGGCGAGGGGGAATCTGGCTTCATATCCAGCACAGCTCGAACGGCCTCCACGCCCTGCAATGTCGACAGCCAACGATCATATGCACAAGCCGCTCCTCCTCGTTGGGTATGGCCCAGCACGGTAACGCGGGTATCCAGACCCAATCGATTCGTGAGAACGTCCTTCACTGCCGAGCTCGAAATCTTGTTGAGCTGTCTGTCTTGTGCTCCCTCCGCAACGATGACGATTGTTCGGCGTTTTCCGCGCTCCTGACGGTTCTGAAGAACAAAAGAATATTAGTCCCCGGACAAAAGAATTAATCAAATCTGACAGATAACTCACCTTTGTAATGATAGCACACATGTCATCCTCCCAGCCATCTCGAGGAGGCATTTCAGGGATAAACAGCCAGTCCGCCCCAGTACTAATGGCAGCCATCAAGGCGAGCCAACCACAATGGCGTCCCATCACCTCAATAACGAAACCTCGCTGATGAGAAAATGCGGTGTCGAACACATCGTCGACCGCGTCACAAATACGAGTCAAAGACGAATAGCAACCAATTGTGGCATCCGTGCCAGACATATCGTTATCAATAGATCCCACCAGTCCGACAATATTCAGCACCTTGTAAGGCTTCACCTGCTCCTCTGTCAATTCGCCCTTTTGGACCAACTCCTCCAGCAGACCGGGCCATTCGGAGCGGAAGACATCGGCTCCTGTCAAACTACCATCACCACCACAGACCACCAAGGCATCGATACCGCGCAGCACCATGTTCTTCGCCGCTCGAACACGGCCAGCTCTTTCTCTGAAAGACATGCAGCGGGCAGACCCAATCAAGGTACCGCCGCGCGAAAGCCATCCACGCACATCCTCCCAGTGTAATTGACGGATCATATCCCCTCCATTGACCAGGCCTTCGTAGCCTTCGAAGATGGCAAAGGCCTCGCAGTCGGAATGAATTGCCATGCGAACGACGGCTCTCACGGCGCCGTTCATACCGGGAGCATCACCACCAGAGGTCAGGACACCGATCCGGCGTCGTCTGGGTGGTTCCACGGGGGCCTGTGTTGTTGTAGCCATCACGGACTGTGTGAATCAGACTCCGCGGGAGTAAAACTGGCGGGAGTTCAATCAATGTGAAGCCACGGAGGCGACTCAAGCACTATTCAGCTAGAAAATTTTGAAGACTGGAGACAGAGAGGCGATAGAATATTGATAACTAGTGCGACGGTGGGGGGAATGGTTCCGGTGAGAAAAAGCGGGCGCGGGCAGAAAGCAACCAAAGGTACGTCACTGACTTGGGAGAGGAAATTGGGAGGGCAACCAAAGCTCTTGGGAGAGAGAATGGCGTGAGAGATTTGGGCAATCGGTGGCGGGGGGATAAATAGGGAAAAAAGAGGGAATGCCTGTCTCCTGCAGGATCAATCCCCCTATCGATTCTTGTCTTTTCTTTTTCTCCTGCAATAATATCTACACTATTTTCTTCGATTTCGGCCGACGTCACCAAAATTCAATGGCACCACTGCTGTCCCGTTCCGGTCTAGCGCGGGGCTAGTCACGTGGAGAGCTCAATCGTGTTGGATCCTGAGGCCACAGCCACGCGCTGATTGGCTCTCTTTGCTCTATCGCTGGACTGAACTGTGAGAAAAGGATGGCCAAGGGAGGTCAGTCATCTTACTCTTCGCAAATAACAAACGTCGATTATGAGGAATGCTTTTGTTAGCTAGGGAGGCTAGACGATGCCTTGGCAGTTGACTTTGATCCTTCCGACATTCGGTGGTATATATTTGTGCTTTGACAAAGTGCCTGGCCCTCGTTCTATTGCGAATAGTGCTCACAAACAAACTCCAATAGATCTCTCCTGCATCCAACTATTTATTCACCCAATATTTAATTATTATTTCTCAACCTTTTCTTGTGATTTTATAGAGTATGATAGTATCCATTTCCTCGAGCTTTGTTGATCTTCCCTGGTGTAGCCGTCGAAATCACGTGCACCGCCTTTCGGACAGCCCGAAGCGCTCCGTCGTGAACGGGTTGATGCAGCTAGAAAACCGTCCTCCCATCTTATTCCTTCCCTCCAATTTATGGTGCCATCCTTTCGAATATTGGAGTGGCTGACCAATTACCATGGCCGACTCCTTTAGTCTTCCCTTACGGCCTATTATCGAAAAAGGCGAGCAATCAGACTCGTTGCCCCGTGAAATCGCCCAGATCAACGCGCAATGGGGTTCGTTCCGTGATGTCAGTGAGGATGGGTTACGAGCCAAGATCGCAGCGGAAGCGGATCGGGATCCGTGGCAGGATGGAGATGAGGCAGACAAGGCCGTAGCGGACGTGGACACGACTGAGCGGATGGATCAATTGTACAAGCGCCGCGCGGAGATCACACAGTTCGCTATGTAGGTGCCAGAAGCGATGAGTATCTGAGATTGAGTGTCAGTGTGTGTGCTTACGCTTTGTAGGCAGGCTCATATGGAAGCGTCATTTGCGCTAGATTTCATCTCCCTCCTACTGTCAAAACATACCCCTCGACAAGCGGAAACATCCATGTCCCCTTTCCTGAAGCAGGCAACACCACTTGGTTCTCTTAATTCGGAGACCGTGAGTGCTCCGGTCAAACCAGACTCTTCGATACAGGATACCAAGGCCGTGTCGCGCGGATGGAGACTGCAAAACTTCAATGCCGCTGCCAACAAGCTGCTCAAATCGGCCACCAGACTGGAAACGGAGGTCGAGTCAGAGACTAGATACTGGGAGGAAGTGCTCGCGGTGAAGGAGAAGGGATGGAAGGTTTGCCGATTGCCGCGGGAAGGCCAGGCACTTGGGGTACAGTATGGGTTCTTAGAGGGTAAGTTGGAACCGCATTGTTTTGATTGATCGGAGGCTGACCGTTTTCCGTAGCGACACCAATATTCCGCGACCGCGGACTGGCATCTCTACGGCGCGCTGATGAGGGAAGTTTGGTTCTCGATAAAGGGTTGATCCCTCGGAAAGCGCAATCAGTGCGGGTTAGAGTGAAGCATCGCGGTCGCATCAGTGGCTGCTCCAAAGCCCGTTGGCCGGCTCATGAGGCGGAATCGATCGAACGCCGGATCCTACAAGCTAGGGATACGTTGTTCGAGGAGGAGCTGTTCCACGAACTGGTCCGAGAGGCCAGAACGCTAGGCAATCAGGGTGTGACTACACGTCAGAACGTGGTTCAGTTTCCCGTATCGGAGGAGCAGGAGATCATCCTGGACCTAGTAGATCGCGACCAAGAACCCACCGAGAGCGAGCAGACAACCAAATCGCATGAGTATGATGTCCTTGCCGAGACTCTTGGCCACTCTATTCGAATTCTCCTAGCATACGCTCATCGGCAAAACCTCCGCCGACGAACCCAACCTCCACCTGCGCTCTCCCCAAAACGACGTCATACGCCCGAGTATCAAATCCTCCGACCAATAATGGCCTACCTACAACATAGCTCTCACGTACGGTGGCTCGAGCTGTTCATGAATGATATCCATAATCTTTTGCAATCGGCGGGGTTGAAATGTGATTTCCACTCCACTCCTTTCTCCTCGATCGGTGGTTTGCAGGCCATCCCCTCTGTTGACAAAGTCGAGGCTCTTGTCAGGGTGTTCTTAACACCGCTCGAGTCCACGTTTTCCGGAAGCTTAGCCACACCTCAAAGCTCGTTCCGAATAAGAATTCGCACTAGCCCGGCTGTGCCGCCGTTTGGCACATTCTATGACATCTCAGTCAACCTCCCACAATATCCAGATGTCCAGCCACCAAATCGGGTTGGCCTACAAGACGAGGTCGCGTCTGTGATCACCCACTTCGCTATGCTTGATATCACCTCGGCCATTTCGCTGCAAAACCCCAAGGTCGGCAAAGACCTCTCCAAGAGTCCCGACCCGCAGGCACGGCAAAAGTTGTCCTGGGAAGTAGCATATCCCCATCATGGCGAGCTAGTGGCCACCACTGGCGAAGGCCAGAGCAGAAAAATGAAAGTCAGCCTGACGCGAGAGGAGTTGACTCTTCAAACTTACTCCCTTGGAGGGAAGGAAGGGGCTGACCAACCGGTCATGGTGAAGTCTCCGACACTATATTCACAGACGTGGAAGTCCGACGCCACAGGCCCTCAGCCTGGTCTGATGGAGTTTTTGGCCAAAGTATCATGAATGAGAATTGGGCTGGCCATACTCAAAATACAACTATAGCACAGAAACCGAATGTACTAACAGATACCCTTAATGAATAAACAAATTAGCATTGCCATCTTGCCCCCCCTAAACGTCCACTTTGAAATACCTCACCGCATTCTCAACAGTCAACAGCTTGCTCATCCGCTCCTCATCAATGCGATACGCTTGCGGCAGCTGTACCTCATTCTCCCCCTTCCCCAGGATAATCCTCGCCAAAGCCTCTCCACACAGCAAACAATTCGCCATCCCATACCCATTAAACGCCGCAGCAATGAACTCCCCTCCCCCTTCCCTCCCCGTAATCGACGCCCCCAACCTCCCAACAAGCGGCAGCCCATCCCCGGAGAACCCCATCACCCCAGTCCACGCACTGACCAACCCCCACTCCTCCTCCTCCTCTTCTCCTCTACTTACTCCCAAAAACCGCGGCAACTTCTCCCTCAACTGCGCCACAGATCCCTCTTCCACTTTACTATCATCCGCCGACAAACAATCCTCCAGTCTCGTCTCCTCCCCGCCAAAAAAGAAATACCCCGTCCTCACACTCTGCAGGAGATAGTACAAGCCCCCAGCATACTTGCCACTTCTCGCATCGTACCCAGAAGGATAATGGAATCCCCAAGACAGATCCGCCCCGCGGTTCGCGATCGCCTGGCCGGCGTCCTGCACCGTCATGGTCCCCTTGAACGGATAGATACTACCTCGTAGAGCGGGGAGGAGATGACCCGTGTAGCCATTCGTACAGTAGACGACTTTGCCAGCGCGGATGCGCCCACGCCTGGTGTGAACTACATATCCGTATCCATCCCCGGGGGAAGCCTCCTCCGTGACACTCGTCACAGGCGTGTTGGTTTCGATCGTGAAGCGCGCCTCGTACTTATCCACCAGAGCCTCGAAGACCCGGGTAACGAGCCGATAAGGCCAGATCGTTCCAGCGGGGACGAGAGCGCCTCCTGCGCCGGTGGCGTTGTATTTCTCCTAGTCACATCATACATTCTTTTAGCCCAATTACCAGACGTCATCTCCCCTCCCCCCCGGGGGGGGCGGGAAGTGGAGGGAAAGATGAGACAAATGGGGTAAGCGGAAAGAAAAAAGCGAGTTATACCTTCAACTCCTGCTTACTTAAAACCGTATAAACCCCCCTCAACCCCTCGTGATCCCTCTCTAGCGCCTCAATACTCCCCCGGAACCCCTCCCACGTCCCCTCCGTCTGAAACACCCTCAACTTCCTCACCTCCTGCACCTCGCTCTCCTCCGCCGCATACCTCCCCGCCAACTCCTTCATGCGGCCCAGATTCCGCAGCGTAAACGCACAGATCTCGCCCGCGCGCTGCGCCCCGTGCGCCCGGACCAGATGCGCGTACTCCTCGCCGACATTCGTCGCCAGTTGGCCGCCGTTGCGGCCCGTGGCGCCGGAGCAGAGCGTGCGGGCCTCGAGGATGGTGAGGGTTAGTGTTGGGTGGGATTCGAGGAGGGTGAGGGCAACGGAGAGGCCGGTGATGCCGGAGCCGATGATGGCGATGTCAGTTTGGGGGGGCAGGAGGGCGGATTGGGTGGTGGAGAGGGGGTGGGGGGGTTGTTGCCAGTAGGAGGGGGAGGGGTGGGGGTGAGGGAGGCCCGGGGAGGTGGTTAGGAGGTGGGAGACTGTTTAGCGATAGCAACTATTAGACGCTGTATATTAAAAGGGGAGAGAAGGGGGGGGGAAAGGGACTGTTTGGGGGGTTCATTTTGACAGAGTCTGTAAATTGAAGTTGTACTTGGATTGTAGAGAGATGAATGCGGGGTTGATTGGAGATATAGTTTTTATAATAATATTGAACTACCAAGTCTAACCTTAAGATAAGAAGATAAGAGTTGATAGCTACCTACCTTGCAGAAAACTACGGACGCCAAGTTCATTGCCCTTCTGGATTTAGTAGGCGAGCAGTGCCGCTTATATACCTCTTATCACGCTCCCATAGCTGAAAATAAGAACTCGGCACCTACCCTATTTAATGATCCGGCAAGCTGTCTCGGGAAAGGGAAAAGAGCATAAGTAATTTTGCGTGTCAGAGCTCTTAGTCTTTACCTGCCTTAGGAACGAATTACTTCCGATCCAAGAGAAGATCACCGGGCGCTGGATATGTCCCCTGGCTCAATACCCTCGGTGGGGCCTTTTATATACTGCCTTAATTAACAGCGAGATGAGTTCCACCTTGCAAATGGTAAGGCAAAATAACCTTCTAGCTTCTCCGGCTCTTCCCACGAGATAGAAGGCGTTGCCAACTTTCCTCCAAAACCTCCGCCAGAAGATTCTCTTAGCTAGATAACCCAGCAAAACGCGGCTTATAAGCCACTAGCCAAAATGGTACTGATTGTCCTGGATGGAGTATGTTGTCCCTGGGTCGGGAGGTGTGGTGTGCATCGGCGTACCTATCAAAAAATCGACTGTTGGGAGAGTAGACAGTGGTGGAACAACCCAAGAGCCAAAGAGAAATCGGTGATAACTAAATCTCCACGTGCAAGAATGCCCAAAAAGATTAAGCAGTCGTCCTCCATTTTAAGGCCGTAAAAGATTAAGGGCCCCGCCAACCAAGTGTAAGCTCCCCGTCACCAAGGCTTGGATTCCATCATGCTGAGCGCTGATACTTTTTGCAGCCTTGACTGCTCCTTCGATCGTCTCAGTACTCGAAACACTAGCCTGCGGGTCAAGTTCCTTCCACCTTGAAGAGTATATAGAACAAAGATCTGGAAAAGGCGTTTCAGGGACCTTGAGAGTTTTGTCTAGAATCGGTCAGTCAACCTGGAACTTTCCTGGACTGTTTCACTACTGACCTATCCTTGTCGATCCATCTTCTCTTTCATTATACGTGGTAAAAATGACATGGCTCGGCCTCGCCTTATGGTCAAAAAGTGCTTGTGCCAAGCATTCCATGAGAGCCAGCCCATCACGCTCCTCTGAAAAATGGCTGAAAATTAGAACTCGGCACCTATCGTATTTAATTAGCTGGCGAACTGTCTTGGGGAAGAAAAGAAAAGCATAAATACTTTGGCGTGCCAGAACTGTTAGCATTGGTAGAAAACCATTCCGCTACCTGCTTAAGGCTTAGGGTGTTATGTGCACCATCTAAGAACCACTGCGACGGCCCATCCTCTATGACCTCAAATCTTCCAATCCAAGAAAAGATGCTCAGCGCTCTGGATATGTCACCGGACTCAATAGCATGGTCGGGCGCCTTGGTCTTCAAAAATGATTTGGCTAATTCAAGGGCTAATGAGCAGTTAAGTCGTTGGACGGGAGCGCCCAATACCTTATTGTCAGCAGGGAGAGAGTGATTTGTTGGGACGAAAGTCAATGTAGTGTTCTTTTCTGTTGCACGAGCACGCATGATTTCGGCAGGGCCGCGATCCTGTTGAACGGAGAACGCAGGAGCGCTAGACTTAAAAATTCCGGCTTTGTGCCAGGCGATATTTTCGACTGTTGGGCCAAGCTGTTCAACATGGTCCAGCCCAAGAGATGTAATACCGGTTACGACAGGATTCTTGATAACATTCGTGGCATCAAACTCTCCTCCATGATGGGTCTCGAATATCGCAGCTTCAACCTCCTCCCTTATGAAAGTGTGAAAAGCCAGCAGGGCAAGAAACTGCAGGTATCGCGGTTGCTTTTTGTCCTGAAAGCGTTGCCCTGAAACTGAAGGCATAAGTTTATCCCACACTTCGAAAAAGTATTGTGTAAAAAGAGCCTCGGTGATTGGTCTGTCACCAATTTGAATCCTTTCCCGAATGCATTGTAAATCAGGCGACGTGTATAGTCCGATTTTCTTAGGAAATCCAGTCCTCAGCCCGTGCGCACGAAGTATAGAACGAGTGAATGCGCAAGTGCTGCCTTTCCCTTTCGTTCCAGTAACATGGACTATGTTTAGCCTGTCGACCTGAGCATCCTAGAACTAGTAAGCAAGTGTGATTCCTTTCCACACTTTAAAAAGAACGTACTGAATGCCCCAGAATCTCCAGCCATTCTTTCATTCCGACCAAACTTGGCGTACCCCGTACAGTTTGGGTGACATTGGGAGTCGCTGCATCGATTTGTAAGGAAGGGATTGCTGGGGCTTTCGGTCGAGCCGATCGTCTGCGTGTTTCAAGAAGCTTGAGAGCATTCTGCATAACATTAGAGACCTATATTGGAGCAATTTCTTCCTGGAGTTCACCTCGTAAGTACGGTTCATTTTGCAATAAAGTGAGGCGAAGCCTCATGTCATGCGGGAATCTGAAGATATCCAAAGTTAATCTGTTAATGAGATCTCTCCCGACACGGAATAGCCATAGCTGTATATCACGTGACTACCAATTGGGCAAGCAGGCATAGATTAGCCATCCAATCAGGTCTACCCCGCCATTATTAATTGTGATCGCCTAACCTCCATCAACCGCCTCAGGTCGAATTGAAGGCACTCAAAACTACCAAAACACGCATTTTTCATTGAATCTAGCTAGATTAGACTACTCGGACATAATACAAAAGTTTTCAAATCTAAAAATTTCAAAATAGCTTTGCAGAAACTGGAATTATCCCTTTTATATATATCAATGCATACTGGCAAGTGCGAGACACAGAAACACTATTGTGAAGCAACTCCATCACCAATTTTAATCCTAGTTTATACTTTTATTAGTGTATTTTAGCTTTCTTAATAAAGTAGCTAAAAGACCTGGCATAGACAAAAAAAATAAATATAGTACTAATAAATATGTAAATTACCTCAAAAAATAAGCTAATCACCCTGTTCACCCTCTAAAAGCAGCAATGTCTAAATCAAGTAGGAAAGAGGCAATCATAGTTTTTTAACGGTAGACCTACCTACTACCTAGGTACCTAGTAGGTACCTACTCCGGTCCACCCTGGTGATTTTCTTAGTACATTTTTTGCCCTATCGCTATGCAGGGATTATATAACTAGTGTATTGCTTTCTGACCAATATTTTGCTCCAGATATTCTTGAAAGTGAGAATACTTGACATGTTATAGCAGGCGGTCTCTGATCAAAACAGTACCTTAACAATAATGGGATAGCTTCTCATCCCCACTGTACTAACAAAATCACCGGGGTAGACCGGAGTAGTACCTTAGTAGCTATGGGCATGACGGCTCGAAGGAATAATCATATTAGACAGCCCAATCACAACGCCCACTAATGTGAGAGCAATGCCAGCTAGAAAAACCCTGAGATGGAATCCCGGTCTCTGACCAAGGGGAAAAGTCATCCAGAGTTCCAACGAGGTCCAGAGCATGACTTGACTTCCGAACACCAATTTAACTGTATATCGAGGGTGGTGTTTTAGCTTGTACAAACTAACTAGGGAGGGCCTAGGGAGACTTACCTATTCGATGGACCACGGGCTGGCCGGGAAAACATGCCCAGATTGTACTGGCGACGCAAAACGCGATGCTTATTGGGGAGAAAAAGTAGAGGACTGGATTAGTTAGCTTTGGCCGTAATCATCCATATGCCTTTGTTCCAGGATTTAGGGGTAGGCTCACTGCTTTGGTAGCGCGATTGAGGCTTTTTCTTAGACTGGGCGGTATTCTGAACGACAGGGGAGGCGGCATTCTTCTCCATTGTGATGGCTGGTAAAGGCAATAGAGTGATAGATTTAAGGGAATGTGAAGTTGAGGATTAGTTCAAGATTTCTCGACTGAAGTTGTGGGCAGGGTTGGATAACCTCGCCAAGACGCTAGAAGGGGAAACCATGTAACCATAGTATCTACTGGTCACATCGAGATTCAAATAATCGAGTTAATAACACTGTTATATAGGTACCTATTCAGAGCGCAAGTATGCCCACGAAAAATCATGAGGCAGTTGGAACATCGTGTCCCTGATGCGATCTTCAGTTGCAGATGGTTTAGTCTCGTCTAAAGCTCTCCCGACACTTCTATTCCCTAGAGCCGTGCGCCGCCCGTTGTGACGTTTTTGAAGCATTTGCAGCCGCGGCACGAGGTTGGCGAGTGTTTCCGGAATGCTATACAGAGGCTGCTCATAGCGACAAATTTCCACAGCTTCTTCAATCTTCGCAATCAACATGTTGAGAATAGCTGATAGATCAGTCGTGCGACGGAAGTATTCACGGTCCCAAGATTCACCAGTGACTAGCATGAGCTGGTAGAGCACATCAAGGATGTAAGAGTATGCAGCGCATATCGGGTAAGGAAGGCTCAAGTAATCTCGAGGCAGAATAGAGATGAATGTATTCAGAAACATGTCTATCGAGGTTAAGCATGAGGAGAGGATGCTGTATCGAGACTGTTGGCCGTTTGCATATCTTCCGGTAGGGGCATCGTCTTCTAAGCCGACTTTATAAAGGCAGACTTCTAAAAGGTAGTGTTGCAAATATTGGATTGCTGCAGGTGTTAGCGAAACGTATAGACCACTGTAGGAGGTACATACTGCCCCCGAGATCTCTGGCATTAAAGTGTGGTTTGTGTTGTTGTAGCTCTGTTTCGACAGACTTGACGCATAGGTCTATAGAAGATGGTCCATCGGCTTCAAGAGGGTCGTCCTCCAGAGCCGTAAGGACCGCTCTGATCTTTCGAGTTCGTCGATGTGCCTGCACTAGACGGACAAGATAAACGTCACTTGGATATTCTGCAGCTTGCTGGATTCGACGACAGCATTCGTCGGCATAATTGGTGTATCTCAAGGGGTCTATTTCCGCAGCACATAAGGAAACCCTATATGAGTTAGCTTTGGCTAGCGACTGGGTGAATATATTTGGGTGATATGGACTACATTGCGCTGATATGCAAGCAACCGAGGTACGCACGTCGCTCCTCAAGGGTAGCCTTCTCTGTCCTAGGTGGGCATGACTTTCTATGTAGACCTAGATCAATCAACATTGCAACGGCCATTTGAACCACGGTGTGCAGTAGAAACCCTAATTGGGGTTCAAGGTGATACCTATTTCATGTTAACGTATTGCTCCGCCCTGAGGACGAGAATACATACCAAGACAAGTAGACCAGAAGGCCCTGGAGAAGATCTAGACTTCTTTCCCCTTGAACTATAGCCAACTCTGCGACCTTTTCTTTGATTCGAGTGGCCATCGTTAATTGTTGCTGTGCATCTCGACAAGCTACCATCATGATCGTGCGGAACAGAAAGGGCTTCTGTTGCCGCAGCTCACACGCGCCCATATTCTTGGGCACAACGACAAAGGGGCAGTATGGAGCCATCCACGTTTGAAAGGTTGATAATATTTTCACGGCTTCCTCATCCCCTGGTAGGTCGGCTCCGTCGGTTAGAGACAGGGACCGGTGTTGCTCTGTGGGGTTGATGGTTGGTGGCTGCGAAGATGCCGTAATGATAGCCGTTATATCATCGAGCTTTTTCTCTAGTCTCGCCACGTCCCTGCGACGTATG
This sequence comes from Aspergillus panamensis, assembly GCA_027569225.1. Taxonomy (NCBI): domain Eukaryota; kingdom Fungi; phylum Ascomycota; class Eurotiomycetes; order Eurotiales; family Aspergillaceae; genus Aspergillus; species Aspergillus panamensis. The sequence goes on along the minus strand of JAPDER010000051.1, from coordinate 131,816 downwards.
GAAAAAAAATTAATTCGAACGGTCGTCGAGGCTCAAAAAGGCCGCTTAATCGGCACCTACGATGGCTTGGTGGTCGCTCCTCTATGAGCGCCGGGGCCTTGCATGGTGCATTCCCTGTTCAAACGTAGACATCTAGACTCATATTTAGCGTATATTGAATTCGCAATGGCTCAGGAATATACCCTGACATACCTCTTACACCCATCTGCCAGTGGCTCACACCTCACTTTAGCGTGGGCACACTGCCGGCAGGCCTTGGGCTCTCGGGCCCGACTCTTTCTCGGCATTGGATCGGATGAGCTGAAGAGTCTCCGACAATATCCTGACCAGTACGTCTTAACCGGCTTCAGTACTAGTCGGTGGGTTCAGTTGGGAGCCAAGCCAAGTCTAAGATCAAAGATGTCGGGGAAAGTGGATTGAATCGGACACGGGCACGGAAATCCGTGTTTGCGGTGCCGGCCAATCAGGGAGCGGAGTGACGTACTAGTCGATAACACCTTCATATCGGCGTCGGAGTCAAACAGATCGATGAGCTGGAAGAGCTGAGGGAGCTGAAAGACATAAATAGGGACTGAAATCCGCAGTCACTCGATGCAAGTTACCCATCTCAATCTTACTACCGAGAATCACCACCAAATATCCCGCATTCTACATCACCGAAACTACTACCTAGGTACAATAGCACCATGTACCTCTTAACAACCACCATTAACATCACTGCCCCCCCATCCACAGTCCGAGACAAGGTACCTCCTCCCCCTCCTCCCCACCAAAAAAGGGAATCACACTAACCCCCCCAGTTCCTCGACTTCTCTTCCATCCCAAAATACAGCCCAGAAGGCTTCGTCCGCTCCATCACTCCCGCCACAAAAGACAAACCCTCCACCGACCTGCAGCCCGGCGACAAAATAAATTGCGTCCTGGGCTTCGGCAAGATGAAGTTCTCACCCACGGTCGAATCCAACACCCCGTCGGACTTCAGTTGGACGGGCTCAATCCCGGGGCTCTTTACCGGTACCCACGTGTTCCGCTTCGAGGAGGTCCCGGGTGAGCAAGGCCGGACTAGACTCGTCCAGGAAGAGAGGTTCACGGGGTTGCTTTCGGTTCTTATGGGGGAGAGTTATGTTGCGAAGACGGTGGGGATGAGGGAGGATACGAGGAAGGGGTTTGAAAATTTTAATGTGCTTTTTAAGGAGTGGGTTGAGGGGGGCGAGGAGTGATTTAGTGCTGTATATGAAATATTTGATACCTATTTTAATGCTATCTCTTCATGTATTTTCATGGAATTTGCTTTCCATCACTTTGATCGAGGAACAAGATATATATCCCTGTCTCTCATGCCCCAAGCTCTCTGATACGTGAAAAAAAAACCCCTCTAGACCGTTTTATGACTCATAGAGTGATATGCTAGCTAAGTAAACTAGCTTGTGTACGCAGTACTTACTTGTTTATCGGCTATATAGCATAACAACCAGTGGTTTGGTATAGAACGAGGCCTGTCGGCATCCACGTCTTGGCATGCCCTCCATCCGATCGACACCCCAACATCATGGATCCATCATAATACATCCATCCATCCTGCATTCCCCTTTTAAATACCATCGCAATGCCCCCTCTACCCCCCACACCCTCTTTAACAATCCGGAGACTTTTCCACTCCACACATCCCACTCGCTTCCCCGCCCAAAAAAGCCTCCCGGCAGCCTACTACCGTGGCGGCACCTCGCGCGCCGTCTTCTTCAAACAAGCCGACCTCCCCACCGACCAGACCCAATGGGACGAGATCTTCCGGCGCATCCTGGGCAGCCCCGATCCCTACTGTCGCCAGCTCGACGGCCTCGGCGGGGGCATCTCCAGTCTCTCTAAGGTATGCGTGGTCGGGCGGTCGGCGCACCCCGACGCAGACGTAGACTACACCTTTGCGGCGCTGGGAATCCACAACAGCCAGGTGGATTTCTCCGGGAACTGCGGGAATATGACGAGTGCGGTGGGCCCGTTCGCGGTGGATTCGGGGTTGGTGCCTGTCCCCGCTGGAGCGGGGGAGACGGAGCTGCGCATTCTCAACACGAACACGGGTAAGATTATCCGTGCTGTGTTTCCGGTGGGGGATGGGGAGGCGGCGGTGGAGGGCGACTTCGCGATTGATGGGGTGGCCGGGACGGGGGCGAAGATCCAGTTGGATTTTCTGGATCCGGCCGGGGCGAAGACGGGGCGGTTGCTTCCGACGGGGAAGCCGATGGATGTGTTTGATGGGATCCGCACGACGTGTGTCGATGTGAGTAACCCGGCTTGTTTTGTGTTGGCGGCGGACCTGGGGGTTGAGGGGACGATTACCCCGGTGGAGATGGAGGGGAGGCCGGGGCTGCTGGCGCGGCTGGATTCGATTCGGCGGCAGGCGGGGGTTGCGATGGGGTTGGCGGAGAGGCTGGAGATGGTGCCGGTGACTATTCCGAGGATCTCGTTGCTTGCGGCGCCGGGGAAGGAGGAGGTGGTGGATGTCCTGGTGAGGGCTGTGTCGGTGGGACAGCCGCATAAGGCGGTTCCGATTACGGTTGCGTTGGCGTTGGCGGTGGCGACCAAAGTGCCTGGGACAGTGGCAGCGGAGGTGGTTCGAGGGGAGCCGGTCAATTCGGCGGGGATTACGCTGGGCCATGCGAGTGGGAGTCTGGTGGTTGGGGCCGAGTTTGGGGATGATGGCCGGGTGAGCCATGCCAGTGTGTTTCGGACGGCGAGGCGATTGATGGAGGGGAGGGTGTTTTGGAAGTAGCCTTCTTATACCAATCCACTTTCTTGAAATGTAGATTGCATGAACTTGATTCATTACATGAGACCATTCATAATCACAGCTTTGACCATCCCCTTTATCCTAGATTTCTCCTGCACCGGAACCACTCCCCTCTCCTCTCCCAGAGTTTAACATACAATCACCGTCGCCCACAGTACCTAATCAACGCCACTGAACATCTAATCATCGCTTACATGCCCTTCGTGAACCGCGGCGCCAAATCCACCACATAGAACAAGATACTCCACCATGCATTCACTGCATTATTCCTTAGTTGGCGACGGAGTCGTGGATTGTTGGGTGGGATTTCACATAGAGGGCGAGGAGTCCGTTGGAAGAGAAGGATTCGGTTTCGCTAGTGATTACCTAAAGGATGATAAAGGCCCACCATTACTAGGTGGTGAAGAGCTCTGTGAAGAAAGCTCGGTTCTGGGGTGCGCGCTCGGCGTTCACTATTGGGAGGCGGGGGACTGCGAGAGAGCACTCAAAGGGTGAGATATGGGCGCCTGTGGTGGTGAGAGTGTTGGGGAAAAGAAAGAGCCTAGATAAGGCTATTGGGATAGTAGTTAGGCTGTTGATCTCAGATTTTATTAGCTTTGGTTTACTATGTATGGATTTGGACTATAAGCCGGGCATCGCGAGCAATAGACTATTGCAATGATTCCGGCGATTGCGGGAGTAGCACAGGCCACAGTAAGATAGATAGGGGGAGCAGCAAAGCTGATGATAGAGGACTGAGAGAGGATTGCTCACTACCACCACCAACCTGAAAGTCCTTAGGCACCATCTAGCAAAGAATAAATCACTGTCTGAATAAACCCGCCAAACATCATTCCTGCAAGCCTTAAGGTAGTGAAGATACTACTCCATTTGCCCTACTCATGTTCAATATACTATGAGCCTAGGATATAATGAGCCGTCGAAAATATATTAAGGCAAGATTGGTGGGCACTTGGCCAAGAAGCAGAAATTTAGGATGAAGAAGTCGATCTTCATGGGAAGCTTGGATTTGGGGTCTTTAGGAGGCCACATTCTGGCGATGAAGTAGCTGAGCCTGCTCTGACGGTAGAGGGTGTCACCTCTCATGACGATGCTTGTGCTCATCCACCCCCCGATCAGGCCGATTCATGTCCATTGATTCATGTCAAGAATGCATCGATGCTACGGCCAGTCGCTCATGCACTGAAAGATAACCAGAAGCCGCGCAAAGACGAGTAAAATGAGAGTCACTCCTTTTGAATTGGATGGAAATCATTGCCTCAGGCTTTGACATCTTCATCACGTGAAGCGACACTGCAATGGGTGGAATCCCCATCCTGGTTGAAAAAGGAAAAGGGAAGAAACTTGAACTGGAGAGTGGCTTAGACCAGTATGCAGATTACTACTTAATACGGCTGTGATCAATTGATAGGCCGATTTATATCCCTCAACGAGCGATTTCCCATGTCAGAATTTAGAAACGCGCCAAGACAGCTTGAATCGCTTGGCATCGGCAAAGATTTCCAGGAACCCCTTCCCTTGTGCAACATTCATTCCTTCATTCTCCTTCCTTTATTCATTATCCTCTCAGGATATCGCCCGCCCTCCATCTCACCATACTATGCAGCCTTCGATCCGCGTTCCATTACATGTCGTTGGCCCTGGGACACCGGGTTTCTCTCTACTAGCCGCTTCCGGGCGGCCGATTGACCTCACTCACTGAATGCCCCCTACCGACGGCCAGCATGGGTCCCTTGAACCTCACCCTCCCCTTTTCCAGGACTCGAAGGGCCTCGCGGAACCGGAAGTCTATCTTGGATGAGAAGGACCTGGGCCCTTATGAGCCCACGCAGGTCAACTTCTTCTCCTCGCAGCTCGAGTCCACTGTGCAAGCACCGAGCCTCGACTCCTTGAAATCGGTGTACGAGCCCGTCCGCACGCTCCTGGAAGACGGAGCATACAGCGGGTGGTGGTGGTGGCTGGATATAACGGCTCCGTCGGACGATGATATTGAGACGCTGTCTCGGATATTCGGGCTGCATCCGTTGGCGACGGAGGACATCAAGACGCGCGAAACTCGGGAGAAGATCGAGTTATTCGGACCCTACTATTTCCTGTCTCTGCGGCCGGCTCGCCAGATTGAAACGCATGAAAAGTTACGGACATCGTCGCTCAATATGTATGCGGTGGTCTTTCGCGAGGGGGTGCTCAGTTTCTCCCTCGAGAGCAACCCCCACGGCGCCCACGTCCGGAGCCGCATCCAGGAACACCGCAGTCACTTGTCTTTGACGAGCGACTGGATTTGCTATGCCCTGATGTAATCCCCCCCTTTCTCATCCCCTGGGAATGTCATCCTCTTTACTAACCCCTTTTCTCCTCCAGCGACGACATCGTGGACGGCTTCGCCCCTTTTATCAACCAAGTGGAAACCGGGGTAGAAATGATGGAAGAAGGGGTCTCGATCACCCGGCCAGACGATATCGGCCTGGCCCTCCAGCAGATCTACCAGTGCCGGAAAGAGGTCATCCACATCCGCCAACTCCTCAACGACAAGACGGATGTCATCCGGTGTTTCGCCCGCCACTGCGATGCCTTCGGCGCAGCCACATCCCAGGTTTCCCTCTACCTGAGCGATATCCAGGACCACGTCCTGACCATGATGGCCAACCTAGACGCGGCGGAGCAGATGCTGTCCCGGTTACAGTCGAAATATCTGAGTCAGCTTTCGTTCGACTCGACGCGCATGCGCAACGAGATCATGGCTACGCTCAGCCGGCTGACTGTTATCGCTGCCATTGTTGTCCCGCTGCAGTTCGTGACGGGTCTGTTTGGGATGAATGTTACGGTCCCTGGGGAGAATACCCCGGGGTTGACTGTATGGTTTAGTATTTTGGGGGCAGTGCTTGCGCTGGTGCTTCTATTCATGCTTATTGCCCGACATGTCCGGGTGTTTTAGGCCTCATTCGGGCCCTTTTCGGTTGCATATCTTGGCGCATATAGAGGACAGCCTTTTTAGGGAAGATATGGAGAGGCCTGCAAATTTAACAGTAGACTGACTATCTTCTAATTTAACATCCACTACTCCGTACCTCCTGCACAGAGCGAACATAAAATCAAAGATACGATTTTCATTGTTTAAGTTGGCTTCTGGCCGATGATGACCAATCTTACTCAGCTATCTGGCGGGAGATGGTTGTGAGTGTGAATTGGGATATGGAGGAGTTGGTGGCTAGGAAGGAGGAGATTGTGGAGGGGGACAAGCTGAAGGTGAGGTTGGTTGTTTAGGTTAGAGAAGAGCTCTTAAGCGATGAAGGGTAAACGTGGATATCGTATAAAGTAGGGTATGTACAGGGTAAGCGCTGAATATACAAAGAATAAAGATGCAAAAGACCGCCTACGACCAACTAGAATGCACGTATATAAGGTTTTATCACTTGAGATGCGAGTCAAACACCTCACCTCTTGTATCCGCCTTCTCCGGATCACCAAGAGTACGACTGGCAGGCTGTTCCACTTCTTCGTCGTCGGTGGGATCGGATTTGCGCTTCCAACGAGGAATCTTCTGGCCAAGTCGGTGCGCGCCTCGACTCAAAAGCCGGTAGACGAGTACGACTGGTTTGCCGACGAACTTCGCAATCACTTCAAACCAGGCATCGGGGAACAGGCGGACACAGATGGCCCACGGGAGCGAGATTGCGGCAACAAGAATACAAATCGCCCACTGCTCGTCTTTGATAGGCACGATGCTAAACGCAGCACCACCCTTGAAAACAATGAGGATCTGACAGCCGATCATAATAGTGTTGATACCGATGAAGAACCAGTTGTGATGCAGTCCGGCGAAGATGTTGAACCGATTATCCAGGCGGCGGTTGTTGAATTCATTGAAGATTTGCATCCACACGAACGTGTTGAATACAATGGACCGCCGGTATTCGTCCGGGTAGTCGAGGAAGTTTTTCCGGGGTCCAAAGTACAAGATAAGTGTTACTATTAATTGGAATATCGATTGACCGATAATCATCTTCCACATCGTGATCGAGATCAAAGGGGCGCCGCCCTTGACGGGCTTACGATCCAGGATTTCCTCGGTTGGTGGGTCGGTAGCAAGTGCAAGTGCCGCTAAGGAATCCCTATCCGAAGAGTGCTGGTTAGTAAAAGGGTCGTTCAATTGACGGGAGAGTCCTTACATGATGAGGTTGATCCAGAGAAGCTGGACGGCGGTCAAAACAGATCGCATCTCTGGATCTGACACGGACGAGATGAACGTCAGGAGAACGGCCGTGATGTTGACGGTAATCTGAAACTGGAGGAATTTGCGAACGGCATCATTGACTGCTCGTCCCCACATCAACGCTGTCAAGATAGACGAGAAGTTGTCATCCATGAGCACAATCGCGGATGCCTCTTTCGCTACCTCAGTGCCAGAAATACCCATAGAGAAGCCAATGTTGGCCGCCTTGAGCGCTGGTCCATCATTGGTCCCATCTCCAGTCACCGCGACAATTTCCCCCATTTCTCGCAGCTTCGTGACGAGGATTCGCTTATCTTCTGGTGATGAACGTGCGAGGACCTGTAGTTGAGGCAGAACCTCCTTGAATTCTTCGTCATTCAGCGTCCGGAACTTGGGGCCTTCCATGACGATTCCTCCCGTATAGATTCCACAGTCACTCGCAATTGCCTTGGCAGTGACCATGTTGTCGCCTGTGACCATGCGGACAGTCACACCGGCATGATGGCACTTAGCTACAGCCTGGGGCACACCGGGACGAATAGGATCTTGAATGCCAACAACCCCGAGGAATTTCATGTCCCCCAGTAGTAAACTTAGGTCGGCCTTGGGCGGGTCCTCCAGGTCGACGGCATTGATAGGAGGCCACTCCGCAAATTCACGGGAGACCAGAGCGATTGTTCGGAGCGATTGCTTAGCATAATCCAAAATAACCTCTTCAAGCCTCTGGCGTTGTTTGGAATCAAGGGAAGCCTGGCCTGGCGGAATCCAGAGTGAAGAACTGTAACCGAGGAGGATCTCAGATGCCCCCTTGACAAGGAACCGATGCGTGCCATCGGCCAACCGTACCACAGCCCCCATGCATTTACGACCCGAATCGAAAGGCATCAGCTGCACGATGGTGGCATTGGCGCGTTCCTCGACCAGTGGTCCCATCCCAAGGACATCTCGCGCAAACCCTAGAAGTGCGGTTTCTGTTTTCGAACCGATGAACCCAGGAACCCCGTTTTCCTCTCCTTCAAAGGCGGTAGAATTAATTGCGATAGATTCAACGATCATTCGCTTGTGCTCGGAGGCCATGTCGTCTGCAAACGCGGCAGAGCGTCTTTCGTTACCGGTTTGGTTCTTATCGTCAAACTCGTCGGAACCAAACGTGCCGGTAACAACCGTCATTCGGTTCTGAGTTAGGGTGCCTGTCTTATCTGAGCAGACCGTGGTCGCATTGCCCATTGTCTCGCAAGATTTCAACACTCGAACTAAATTGTTTAGCTTGACCATGCGAGTAGTCGCAAAAGCTAGGGCTAGAGTGACAGCGAGCGGCAGGCCCTCCGGGACCGCCACAACGATGACAGTAATAGCGACAATGAGAATATCTGTGAATTGAGAGGCCTTTTCTGTGCTGGTATGGTGGTTGCCCGAAAGGCCGTCTACGAAGCGAAATAACAGAACAAAAAACAGGAGAATGGCGGCGCTTGATCCGAGCTTAGCGATTGCCCCTGCTAACCCATCCAGCTGTTTCTGGAGCGGGGTGGGCTCCATATCCTGACGCATGGCCATTAGAATCTTGCCGTAGCTCGAGTTGACGCCAACAGATGTCACCAAGCAGGTCCCGACACCTTCAAGAACCTTGCTTCCGGAGATAATGAAGGGATCCATATCCTGCAGCTTAGTATGTCCCTGCTCGAGCAAGCGCAGAGCCTGTTCGGCACCGGTCTTTTTCAGCTGATCGGATTCCCCAGTCGCAGAAGACTCGTCACATTTCACGTTGTGGCCGTCGATGAAGATCCCGTCAACAGGAACAAGATCTCCGGGTTCGAGATGGAGAATGTCACCAACCAGGACGTCGTGAACAGAGATTCTGATAGATTTTCCGGATCGAATGACGGTTACTTCACGATCCTCTTTCTTCGCATTTAACCGGACGAAAGCTCGTTCCTTTTGATAGTCGTTCAAGGATCCTACCAGAACAACAATTATAATGGCAATACAGATAGCACATCCTTCTACCCAATCGAGAGGCATTCCAGACCCCGGCGGGTGATCCACGCCGAAGGTCTCGTAAAGACCCAAAGCCAAGGAGATGGCAGCGGCGGCGGTAAGCAAAATGAGGACCTTGTCGTTATACGCCATCCACATAAGCCTCCAGAGGGGAGTTGCTTTCTTCTCGGGGAGCACGTTTCGTTTGAAGACACGGATCCGGTCCGTGAAGGTTTCGTTCGAATGCGACTCGCGATTACCACTCTCCGATATCGACGTTTCATTCGTGCTGAGTCCCGCAGTGGGATCCGTATGGAGGCCATTTACAAGTCCTTGTAGACCGCCGAGCGCAATGAGTGCGGATAAGGATTTCGGGTTCAGAAGCTTGTTAAGCTGGCCGGGAGAATAGCCGAATGGATTGTTTTCGACTATAAAGTCTCCCTCGGTTCCAGGGTCTGGTCGGAGAGCATTCTCTTGCTCATGCGCCGAAAAAAGGCTGGGTGCAGGGCTGAACGACTCCTCTTTCTTGCCCTTTGGCACTCCCAAAGTCGGGCTGGTAGGGGCCATAGTACTTCCGCTCATCGCTCGACCCCGACCGGTGTATTCACTACCTACCACCGTGAGGTTGCTTAGCGATCTCTCCCGAACGGGGGTCTCGGGCAAAAGCCCTCTGTTTGCGTCATCAGGTTCGCTAAGTATAGGCGTATCCTGAAGACATTAGCACGGTCGATATATGCGAAGAATTAGGTCTGACAGTCAGGTAGGTACCGGAACTTGGACTGTAATAGCGGGGACAGGCGCTTGGGACGAAACATTCCCGTCCTTCTCAGGCGATGCCATTATTTTCTTTAATACCAGTTAAGGTAGGTTTTGGCATATGTGCAGATGATCGTAGGCCTCGTAGCCCATATCCAAAGCCGGGTATGTGGAGATATAAAAGCGGATAGATGAGGGCTTTTCGCATATACACATTTTGGTTGCAAGACTCTTGGAATTACGTTGTTTGGGTACAATCCTTTTACGATTACCGAGTAATATCGAGGAGGGAGGCTGTGCAAAGGCGAACCGTCTTGAATGGCGGATTAAGGTCCGGTTGTTGGCTCCGTATTGGCCAGCCAAGCATATCCAAGAGCCAAGGAGCGGCGTTGGCTCCGCGCCTGCAGCAACAACATTTTTAAGGGTCTCGCAGTGCAGCAATTATTTGATCCTGGCGTCAGAGACACCCTCAGTGATGCCCGATGCTGATAAAGGAAACACGATGGCACCGAGTTTTGGCGATCGCAGCAGGACTGTGACGAACTTTCCAGTGCGAAACATGTCGACAATCCCCTTTATCAACGGCTAAGACAATGATTCACGCGGGGACGCTTTTCCAAAAAAAAAAAAAAAAAGCCAAGATCCAAATAGTGTGGTTAAGACTCAAAAAAAAGGGCCCTCACGGGAAAAACAGGAGTAATTGCCAGACAGGGGGTGACCCACCTCGATCACAGAGCGGCTACCAGCACGGGATAGCCAAGTCGATCAGTATGGATTGGGTTGGTGTAACATTATTAATAATTTCAAATCCTTGGTTGCAATGAAACGGCCTCTAGTGTTAGTGAAGGTTTAGTGCATGGTGGAATCGAGCCTGTGATGCATGGAACTGCGCATTGATGACGAACAAGTCAGGATGCTTTCTAGCAATGTAAAGCATGATAGGCTAATTCCTAGTTGTGAAACTAACCAGTAACTATTCACATTCCCTTTGCCGGCAAACTAGGAGTAACGAGGGAGCAGGAAGCGAAAGCAACATGGCAATCAATCGCCCTTGCGTTTGGGTCCACCATGTCTAGCCTCTCTGCTACCAGCAGGCAAGACATTTGAGAACCAGGTTTCGAGAACTTGTGTTTCCTGAGGGATTGATTGCCAATTCATCGAGTTCAGAGCCAGCCAGAGCATTTCACAGCAAAGCGTCCTCTGGCAGCGGGGTCCTGGCCGCGATGTAGTGAGGCAGTGCTGCGGGAACTAACTGTACCCGGAGGAGGTCCGTTTTGGATACTAAACACCGTATCAAGTTTGGTGAGACATGGACGTTGCTAGGGATATATTGTCATTTGCCAGGCGGAACCTAAAAACATCTTGGCCGGCGCGGATGAAATAGAGGGAAAGCATATTTTGATTCTAGGTGCAGTCGGAGCTGACCTAAGGCAGTCATCGCGGATTCCAAAGGCGCCCAGGAACCCTAAACTGGTTTGAATCCAGCATGTGATGAGGAAGTGGAAATGTAATGTCCGAGTAAGCTCACGCTCCGCGACTCGCCATCCGGTATATTGGAAGAGAGACCAAGCGTTTTACTCGGACGATAGCGGCGTGCGAGAGACGTGACCCGTTCGACGATACTTGTAGCTCCCCTCGTCAAAGGTGAGCGGCCTGACGTGGTTTGCATCAAGACTGGGTTATCATCCAAACATTCTCCATCAGCGGCCTCAGACATCTCGGCATATGGCTTATCGAAACCACACCACGTAGTTGGCCGCGCGTAGGCCAGGTTGTGAGAACGTCGATTTGTCCGCCATGGCTTGTGGTTCCATGGCATCGGCAATTGCCTTGAGCTGATCGGAGCAATTTCCGTGAGTCGAGAGCAATGCAGGGCCAGGGGGGAGGAGAGTCGGTGAAAGGAGGCGCAGTATGTGGAGGCGGTATAGACTTATTTGCCACTTCGCTATCCACAGCCATATACGTAGAGGCTGTCAAGACAGGTCCCGGCGAAATCAATACACGCATGTTGAGTAAAGGAAGAGCGCATGGTAGAACCTCCGGATGGACAGAGATTAGAGATACACTGGTGTTTAGTCTTTGATTATCTGATTGTGTGTTAGTCAAGGGTGGATTTGATGGCAGGCAGTGATTGCAATGGAATATGCTTTCATCCTGAGAATGATTCTCGAGCGCGAGAGGGAGTGCAGGCTGATGAAGAGAGACCAGCTGAGCTGAAGAAATAAAGCTGCCTGATGGCGCCAAGACTTCCCCACCGTGACCTCAGAACCCTATCCCTATGCCCTTACCCTATGCCCTAACACTGCTCACAAAAGCAGACATTGCGATTTATCACGTGGTAACATTAGAAAACCGACATTGATCAACACGACCAGTGTCAAGATGAGTTTACAAGATACGATGAAGTTCCGAAAGTCGAATATCAATTACTCCGATGGGCGAGTGCACTCTGCCGTCTCGCGAGAACGAGAGAGTGAAACAAGAAATTGGCGAATGATGGTTCAGAGCGAAACATGAGGTCTCCCTCCCCTGATGATGTCAAGCGCGTCTACAATCATCAACTTTCCGTCTTCCACCCAGCCTCGTCATCCCCCAAGCCACATTGCGAGGGACATTGGTCCATAAATCCCCAAGCAGAACTCTCACCGGTTTGAGCAGGGATGATGAGAGCCTCTCACGCGAGATGACCAGAGGTGACGACCGACGGAAGGCGGCATGGGCGTGGCAGTGCAATCTTGGGCTGCGGGGCCTGGCGCTCTTGACCCAGCGTGGCCGATCGAGGCAGGTTTCCAGTGCCATCCATCCCTTGTTTCTCTCTTGCCACCTCCGGTGTGCACTGCTCATGGGGTGAGACCATCTCCGGTTCTCTCTCACGGCGCTCTCAGCCTCGCTCGTCGTATCCAACGGAGCCTGACCAGGGACAACTCGTCGGTCTGTCCATCAACCATGAAAAGAAGTCCCTGGGATTCTCGCCATGAATCTGTCCCGGGCGCCTACGGAGCCTGGTCAGCACAATTCTCAGCAGCCTCCGATTCTAGGGGAGACGTTGCTAGCCCCTTCGTCGGCACACCGGGCAAAGCCAGTCGCCACGGCGTGCGAGAGATGCCGGAGAAGGAAGATCCGGTGCGATGGAGAGACGCCCTGCGCGACCTGCCGCCGATTCCGCATCAACTGTGTCCGGCCCCCGAGGAGCGATACGCAGGCTTTAGAACATCGTGTGCGACAGCTCGAGGCTCAAATCGCCGACTTGACGGCCAACTTGTCCAGCACCCCAGGCCAGGAGCTGCCAACAACAACCACAACCACAACCACAAGACCATGGACGCCAGAGCCACCTCTCATCGGCAATATGGAGGCCCCTGGGCCATCCATCCCCACCAGGCGACCATTTGCGCAGTTCGCTTCGGATAATAGTGCATCTCCCCTGGATATCCCTCGGATTGAAGTTGTCGACTTTGCCAGTTCCTCTCCAGCTTCCCTGTCGCCATCGCCTTCGCTGCACCCGCTTGTCACGACAACAACGTCTGGCGCCATTCCAGGACTCGGTCCACGAAACCTGCGATCGGCCATATCGCCACCGATGACCGCGTGTCCATCTCCAACTTACGACCCTGCCCCCTACCTCACCCCAACCAGCGTTGCAGATATGCCGAGGTCCCGGAGCTCTTCGGTTTCCTCTTTGAATCTAGATTACGACTGGCACACCAGCTCCTCCGTCCTCTCCATATCCGGCCTCGGCGATCCCAACTTTAGCCTCGGAATGTTCGATACGCTATCCAGCCCGACGGACTTCGAAGATCTCCCTATCGCACCCACTCGGTTTGAGGCCGAAACAATCTTGGACAAGTTCTACGAAAGGACGGCAGGGTCCGCGTACCCCATTGAGCGGGGGAGGCTTCTGGAATTTCTGGACATCATTGAGGCCCGCTGGGAGCAGCCTGGGGGAAGGCAGGATCTCTCCTCGTGTCCGCCGTCGATGGCTCGCTTCCACGTCTATATGGCGATGGCGATTGGACTCAAGATGGAGCCGGGAGGTCGACCCGCCACCTTGCACTTGTTGCAGAATTGCTACAGGCTGGCAATTGAAGAGGTTCGGTCTCCTGCTTTTTGGCAACTGCCGCTCGCTCCGGAGGCTGCAATGCTCCTTTCACTTTTCGCTCAGGTGAGTAGAAAAGTTAGTCTCGGCTAGTCAGGGGGGGTGGGGGCAAGCAACGGATTTACGTCTGAATCTATATAGACCCTGGACGAAACGAAAATAAATGAAATAGACCCTGGTGGTATGACTCTATGTATATATGATCAAATGCAACGCGACGACCTATATTCATCTTTATCCCTCCTCCTCCTCCTCCTTGCATCAGCATCCATATTTCACGCAATGAGAGCAATCCCCTTCACCCCCTCAAATCCACCCCCAGCGCCTTCTGCTCATCCCTCACCGAATTCATCAACACGCCCACATCCTTCTCCGTCTCCTCCCACTCCCGCTCCACCACCTCTCTCGCCCTCTCACTCCGGGGCACAAAAACCGCCTCGAAGTCCTTCGGCGTCGACACAAACCCACTATTAAAATCCAGATCGTCCACCGGCACCGGCCGCCCATCCTCCCCGACCGGAGCCCGGATCTCAAAGGCCCACAGGATGCGCGCGATCAGCGTGAACAGCGAGTTCCGCGCGATATGGCGACCCGTGCAGATCCGGCGACCGTACCCGAAGAAGTTCACGAAGCGCTCCTCGTCGTCGGATTTCTTCTTCGGGGCCTCGAGCCACCGCTCGGGTCGGAACTCCAGCGGGTGGGGGGCGTACTGTCGCTCGTCGAGGCTCATGCACCAGTGGAGCGCGACGACGGTGGCCCCCCTCGGGATCCGGTAGCCCTTGTAGGTGTCCTCTTGGAGGGTGGCGTGGGGGACGCCGCCCGGGGCGAGGGAGCGCCAGCGGAGGGTCTCCTCGACGACGGCGACGAGGTAGGGGAGGCGATCTTTGTCGGAGAGGGTGGGGAGCCGGTCGGGCCCGACGACGCGGTCGAGCTCGGCTTGGGCGACGGGGATGAAGGACGGGTAGGCCCGGGTGGCGAGGACGAAGATCTGCATGACGGCGGTGGTGGTCTCGAAGCCTGCGTCGGCGAGGATGCCGAGGTCGTAGGCGAATTCGAGCTCGGGCATGAGCCGGGCCTGTTTGGATAGGGCGAGCTCCTTGGTCCAGTTCCAGGGGGTGCCGGCGGCGAGGGCTTTCTTCATGTTGTGGAGGTGGAGGTTGGCTTCGAGGTGGAAGAATTCCTCGGCGGTCCGTTTCCAGGGGGCTAGGGGGGGCGGGAGGTGGTTGAGGATGGGGATGGCGTCGACGATCCAGGTGCCGACGCGGGCGGCGGTTTGGAAGTTGTGCATGACCCGTTTGACGATCTGGTATTCTTCTTCTTCGCCGGTGGGGAGGCGGAAGCCGTAGGAGAGGGCGTAGAGAAGGCTGGTGCTGTAGCGGCCGATCAGCTTGGAGAAGTCGTTGGAGGCCAGGAGGTCGTGCAGCATCTGCTTGCTCTCGAGGTCCTGGATGGGGAAGTACGTGGGCGAAGCGCGGGGGCTCAGCACGGGGGCGTTCATGCGCTGGTGCAGTCGGTAGCGGTCATCGTAGCGGCGCAGGAGGATATGCATTCCCTTGGTGAGGTTCTCGCCGGCCATGACCATGCGCGGACGGTCACTGTAGTTGGCTCCACGGCGATCGAGGAGCTCTCGGGCGATGGCTGGGTCGTTGATCATGATTATGGTCTGCCGTCCGAATTGAGCGCTGATGATCGGGCCATACTTGTCGCACCACTGGCCGAAGGTGCGCCAGGGGAGCACCTGTGGCACTTGGTGGATGTTCCCAATGAAGGGCAGACGTCGAGGGCCCGGGGGAAGCCCACGATCTCGGTGGAGCTCGAAGACGAGACGGAGGACGATGATGCCCACAACAGTGGTCAGGATTGTGGTGATGACGGCCATCTACCTGGATTTTAGCCATGAACGCAGCATTTTGGAGTGAAGGACGACGCACGTTGGGTGTTTTCCCCCTCCTCCAGGTTCCGGAAAACTCATGATTACCTGCACAGGGGGGCGCGTCTCGCTATCTTATACCAGTTCGATGATTCGATGGGGAAAGAGTATGCATGAAACCGCGTGTCCCCCTCATCGGCGTGCTGGCCATGGAGCCGCATTAGTCTGGACGAGTAGGGTTAGACGGAGCATGAAGGATCTCTAGGAAACGGGATGCCATACCCCTAACCCGGCTCTCGACAGACGTGAGGCAGCCGCTAATCCTGGGCTAATGAGGCTAGAGCTGCGCTGACGTTGGATTTGCAGCCTTAGCCCTGTCTTGGGGGTGAAAACTGAAAGCTGATTCACTCGTGAGTGTGACGTCTCGGGGCGGGGATACATTATAGTGTTGGTCGAGTCAGAGATAAATTCCAGATGGTAATACAATTACCACCCCTGACAGGAGTTCGACATACTCGATGCAACCCTTTGTTCCATTGAGGTGCAACCCAATCGTCATCAATGATCCTTGGAGAAGGTCTTGATTCAAGCGTAAATCATAGATAAAATAGTATTTGAGATCATTATCTTGAAATTTATATCTATAAAGGACAGTAGGACAGGTACAGAGTGGATGGTTCTGGCAAGAATCAGTCTACTCCCTCGTCTATAGGAAGCTATTCAATAACTACTCTTTTTGGTTTCCTTACCTGGTCAACATATCTTGCTTTCCTTTACACTATGAAATGTGTATTTCTCAGGTATAATATCAAGATTAAATTTAAATAGCTAATACCGCACTAGACCTTAATAAATATATGGTTTTTAGGTTTCTTAATATGTCTTATTCTTTAACTCTAATATATCAAGACAGGCTAATATGTATATCTTTAATTTTGCCCAATTAAATAACTTAATTAATATTATCTTGAGGCCTTCTATCCCATATTATTCTTATTCTTCTTGTATTCTATATAGGGCCTGTTTACAGAGGTAAAACTGGAAATTATACTAATCTAGATTAGCCTAGTCTGATTCTGGAATAGGTTTAGCTCCATTACCTAGTCAGGAATCAATTGCGTTGCTGCAGAAAGCCCCGAATACAGGATTCACCGCATCTCTTCCAACTTGGGGTCGACGGGCAAAAGTCCTCCGAGGTGAACCTGCGGTCAAGTTCCCCGCGCTATACCTGCAAATGATCATGCTTAAACATGGTGCTCAAGTTGTGGTTTTGCTCTGGAATGGATGCTGGAAGGTGAGCGGAGCTATTCAGGTACCTGCTATCAGCCCCCAAACCCAAGTGATGGATCAAAGTTTCCAATGATTCCAAAATACCTTGGAGTCTTGAAATCAGGCTTGAACCGTTTCGAAGTCCCCTGTGAGCCGCGGTCGTACACTGTCAAGAGATATCATGAACCCGATCAGCCGGACCAGGGCAATGATTGTGATGTCTCTCGATAACCAGAACAAAACCTAGGCAATCGCAACACCCAACCAGAGGCCATTATCGGGATATATGCGATCGGAATTTCCACGCGATGCTTATCATGAGATATCGTTTCTGGTGATTATCATGCTGAATAGCCGAGCCAAGACCCTAACCACTTGGCATCGCAATGACTCTCCCATGTCGTCTTATTTAATATGCTGATAAACCAGTATCAATCGATTTGAGATAAGCCTGAAATCGGCTTAGCTGTTGCTGTTCCTACTTCGGCTATGCTGATGAATCAAACCGCTATCACATTCTGGTGCCCAGAATGGGAGCAGGCGGTCCAGCATAAATAGCGACATGGCAGGCTCTCCAAAACCCCCTTCCTCCACCGCAGAGAAGTCGTTGAAATGCTTCTGACGGCCCTTCTTACCTTCGCTGTCGCCGTAGCCGGGGCAGCGGTGCCCAATGGCCAGACCCTATCGCTCAATAACGTCCCCTACTATGTCAGTGGTATCTCTGTGTCCGCATTCCAAGGGAGCCATCTTTTCCCCTCATCCCTTCAGACTGTTGGTCAGGACCTCGTGCCTTTGACCGTCATTCCGGTGGATGCCTCTACCAATCTGAAGGGGCTTCTGTCATCCTTCTCATCGGAGGATGATGTCTTCCAGCCTGGCTTCCTGCGCGCCGTCTACCTTACCCCTTCCGCTAGGAAGAAGAAGGACCGCCTACCCCTGAGCGAATATGCATCCATTCTTAAATCGTCCGGCAACAAACTGCTCCTTGCAGACCCCAGTCTTCAATCGACTCGGCTCAATCCCAGCGTGCGAGCCCGATTGAGCAAGGACCTGCCCAAGGGCCCTTACTTTGTCTCCATCCACACCGGAGAAATCTTCCGCGCGTACCGCCTCTACCCCGACGACTATGTTTCTTTCATCCAGGCTGCTATCAGTGATGAGAAAGGAGGCTGGCTCCCCCTCCCGGCTGTCACGGAGAACGTCATGGCCAAGGATGTCGCGGTGCCCTCTCGCCTGTACTACACGGCAACGAAGAAAAAGCCCCTGGCCGGCCTTCGTCTGGGTGTGAAGGATATCTTCCATGTCCAGGGCCTTAAGACGTCGGGTGGAAGCCGGTCGTACTACTACCTCTATGACACTCACAACGTCACGGCTCCGTCAATCCAGCGTCTTCTAGATCTAGGTGCTGTCTTTGTCGGTAAAACAGGAACAATTCAATTCGCGCAAGGTGAGTTCGGACCTGTAGCAACACTGGGACCACAGCGTTTTACTAAGTCATGATTTCAGGCGACAAGCCAACTGCCGACTGGGTGGCCTTACACTGTCCCTTTAACCCACGGGGCGACGGTTATCAGAACCCCAGCGGCTCCTCTTCCGGCTCCGGCGCCTCTATCGCGGCGTACAACTGGTTGGATCTCACCGTTGGTAGCGACACGGGAGGCTCGATGCGTGGCCCTGCCAGTGTACAGGGGGTATATGGTAACCGCCCATCCACTGGAGCCATCGGACTGGACGAGGTTATACCGCTGTCACCAGTGCTCGATACAGCGGGCGTGTTCGCGCGCAGCCCTGAGCTATGGGCCAAAACAGTCCAGGCCTGGTATCCCGATTTTGCCACCAACTATACCACGCTCCCGGGCAAAGTATACGTCGACCGTCTGGGCTGGGAATCCGCCAAGAGCTCCGAGGCACAGGCCCTCATCTCTACCTTCGTGCAGCAACTCGAGACCTTCCTGCAGACCAACCACTCTCTCATGGACTGGGCAGCCCGCTGGTCCGAGACTCACGCCCCCAATGCCACCCCGCTCAGCGACCTGCTTTACGAGACCTACGCCGTCCTCACCTCCGTCGACCAGTACAATCTGCTCGCGACGCCCTTCTTCGCAGACTACGCCGCCGCTCATGACGGCCGCCGTCCCTTCATCAACCCCGCCGTTCTCGCCCGCTGGCAGTGGAGCCAGAACTTAAACCGCAACGCCTCCTACAGCACAGCCCTTCATAACCTAACTACCTTCCGCACCTGGTGGGAGACAGATGCATACGGTCGCCCCGACTTGCACTCCTGCTCCGAGGGCGTCCTCGTGAGCGTCTACTCCACCGGACGAACCGACTACCGTAACGCGTACTTTAACGCGACTACCTCTCCACCGTTAGGCTTCAGCACCGCGCGCATCTCCGTCTTTGCCGGTGCCCCCGAGGTTGTGGTCCCGCTGGGTGAGTCCCCGTATCAGAGCACGATCACCCTAAAGACGGAGTATCTGCCTGTTACGGTGTCGCTGCAGATGGCTCGGGGCTGCGATCATGTCCTGGCGGATTTGGTGAAGGCACTGGGCAAGGAGGGCATTTTGAAGCCGGTGGTGACGGGGCCAAGGATGTACGAGCATGCTGGGTTTTTGGGCTAGAGGTCAGTCAATAGATAGAAGCTGGGTTGTACATATTTCCAAGTCCCAGATCAATTTAGACCATATGAGAATTGAAAATGATTGAAGGTTTGGCTTCCAGGGTGCCGAAAATGGAAAGCGTGTCATTATTCTCCCTCCCCTCTGGTCTGCATATTTTGCAGCAATTAATTCATAAATTTCAGACTAATGGGAGATAGGAATATATAATCCTCTTCTCTTACCATGATTTTCCCTTTCCTCACGCCATCAGACAAGACTTTTCCGTGTTGGGCCCCATTCGACCTAAGGTTACATTTTATAGATGAAATAATGATGCAGCGTATGAACGCCATATAGTGAGTGCGATCTGGCAATGTGGTGTTGCGATGGATTTGTTGTTGGTGGTGGTGGTGGTAGTAGTATTGGTGAAGTGCGGCGGAAATACGGACTAAGACACGTGACGTACATCCGGAACTCCGACTCAGGTTGTGACGTCGGCTCACTCTCTCAACACAACACAACACAAACAGTGCTGGATGTCAAAAAAAGGAAAATAAGTACAAGAAGTGAAGTCCCTAAATCCCGGTGCAGCACATGGATGAATCCACTTCTTCGGTTCATTCCTCTGGTTGGCGAATATCCAAGGCTTGCCAAGAATGCAGGAAGAGGAAGATTAAGTGCAATGGGGACAATCCGTGCAAAACCTGCCAGCTGCGCAATACGGTGTGCTTGTATCGGGATGTGATCCGACAACGCAAAAAGAAGCACCGGGACTACCACAAGAGTGAGGCATTGGCACCGAATGGGTCCTCTCGGCCGGAGTATGGAGGTGACCGACAGGACTCGCCGGGCCTGTCACAGGAGTCGTCGCGTCGACGGGAGCCACCCTTCAGCTTCAACAATAGCGTGTCAGCCACACACATGGCGTCACCATCCTGCAAGGTACAGCTGTACTATGGTTCCACCTCGCACTTTGCGCTCATGCATGAGATCTACCGGGACTTGGTCTCAAACCCAACAACTGTTCCGGCGCAGGGTCCGCATGGCCAAGTAGAGGAAGCTGGGGCGGGCCTTGACATGTTCAGTTTCCGCAGCATATTCTTCGGGACTCCAGCTGAATCGAATGACTCGTGCGGTGGTCCGCGAATGCATTTGACAGACCCGCAAGTGTTATTTTTGCCTTATGAGCTGGCAAATGTATTCCTGCAGCGCTTTCTATCATCGGGCTTTTACCTTCTGCCGTTTTGGTGCCCGGAGACATTTCACCGACTCCTGGAGCAACTCTACAACCCAACTGCGACTGCTCGCGCCGACAAATGGTCTCAAGGCATACTCTTAATGGCCTTAGCGATGGGCTCCCTGGGAACAGAACATCATGCGTGGGGTGATGTAATGTTCGAGCGTGTAAAGGCATCCTGCGATTGCTCGTTTGATGATGTGGTAAACCTGAAAGCGGTGCAGCTATCGATGTTTATGATAAGTCACCCGCTTTATGTCGCGTTGGAAGTTGCTCCTGACGTTGTGGCTAGTACGCTCATTTCCAAAATGAGAAGGGAAGACCGAATTCATGCTTTCTACATCTGGGGACCGCGACCCGAAAGGCCATCTCCGCGGGATTGCATAAAGAGTCCCCAAATGAGCGAGGGGATGGGGTTGATATCACCGAGGAACGACGCATAACATTTTGGGCCCTTTACTTTTACGAAACGTTTGTTAAACCGACCCTTGTAGTTATTGTTTTTGACTGAACTGATTTCGAAATAGCTGGATCTGTTTCCACCTAGGACGTCCAAGTGCGTTATCGCGGCGAGATGTGGGAATTTCCCTACCCCAAGACTCATTTATGCTTGCCCTGGACCACCTCTCGAAGGCTATCAGTCGGTCAGCTGACGAAATGTATGGCCGGCATCATGATTCATTATTGCAGATGTGGAGAATCGCAAGGTCGATAGTAGATGACCTTCGCTGCTTTGACTCAAAGATGCAGTGCGCATTAGGGTTCGGCTTAGACAAATGCCCCCAACCTGGTGGTATCGGGGTGCAGCAGACGATGTTCACAACCCGTGAGTGTGTCACTGTCACTTTCCCCAACGTCCAGATAATATACTCATGATCTAGTTTACTACCATACGATTCTCTTGACATTTCGGCCGTTTCTGATATTTCGCGGTCGATGGAACCAGGATATGAAATCGGCATCCCAACAACCAGCTAAAACCTCTACGAAACGAGAAATACCCCCTTGGATAAACGAAGCATGTAACCTCGCGCTCAGCACTGCCCGCAAAACTATTCACTATTTATGTGAAGCGTATGCCGTGAACGACCTTGTTCGGGTATGAGTCTGTGGCCTTTTCCAACACGCGAGCTGATGTTTTTTTTTAGGAATTTCGCTACCACGCATACTTCCTGTCAAGCTCATCCTTCGCTTTAATATTCGACCTTCTGCACGGCCAAGATCTCGCTGCGACCCACCTCCCGTGGATTCACGCAGCTCTCCAAGCCCTTCTTTCAATGAGATTCAACACTGCCGTCAACGCCTCTTTTGTGGCAATTCAGACGGTTTTAAGGAAAATAAATCCCGCATACGAATGGACACCACCTGGCGAACCCAGGAGCCAGACTCCTCGTATAGACCAGGCTACAATGGCGACACGACAGGCCAGCTACGGCATACCTGCTGGGCGAGATGCAGCGGTCCTTGAAACCTATAGCATTGAAAGACCTCTGACTGGAACTCTTCCAACACCGCCTGATTTTAAAGGCGGACTTTCGCAAGATGGAATCCACCCGAGTGGCAGCGGAAGTGTGGCCAGTGGCGATGACCTTCTCGATTTCACCCAGTCGGATATGGGATGGAACTTTGACTTTTCTACCATGGACCTTGAAACGTTTTTCTTCAACTGATAATACCAGCGCTGGTCGACTGATATTCTTGGAATTAATAAATTGGTACCCATCTGTTTCTCCCGGTTATTATGCTCCTTTCACGGGTCGGGATTAACGCGGAAACAACCCGGGCAACTAAAGTCTGAGGCCTTTCAACCGAGGAACATGAAAGCATGATACTGGACATCCACACATCTGCTGTGACTGCCTGGTGACCAAAAGGTTTACAGTCTCAACTCGGGCTTGATTTCTACACAGAATCCCGTGGTTCGAGTTCTGAGCTCCCTTGGACATTATTTTTTCTCGATGGATTGGAACAGATAAGGTTACCATGACTCGAACCTCAACCTCGTCCACCGTGTATCACATGATAATAATATCCTAACATCAATTATCCTTCCGCGCAGTTCCATTCGCTATAGCCCTTGCTTGATGAAGAGATAGTTACAAATTCGCGGCTCTCATCACCATTTCTTTGTAAATTGAAGCTACTATCAACCACACGATCTTCCCCAAGAGAGGTGATATCGTTCAGGTGGTATCGATGACTCATCACCGTCGCATGGTTCAGTAGGTCGTTCGAATTACCCTTTGAAGCATCTGATTGCTTGAAATCCTTCGGACTACCCGAGAAAGTCTAATCGGTTGGATCGCGAGTTATCATACCGGCGTTGAAATGATGACGATATAGAAATCCTCAGCAAATCTGGCTACGCATCACAAGACACGAAATTAATGGGGAAGATGCCGATTAGAGACACTGAACTAAGTGATATTTTTCGCTTGTGCAATTGGTGTGACAGGGGGAAAAAAAACTGAGGTCTCTACCCAGGGATGAGAACTTCTACAGTTCTGCAAACAGCTAGCCATGATCGAGGCATAAGGTCACCTCAGGAATGGATCATGCCTGGGGTCCTGACTCGCTAGGTGATGTTAACCGTTCAGGCTGCCGTATGGTTCATCTCAGAGGGGCTCTTATATGGGGATGGAGACATTGGAGAGCTGTGATGAAAGGTGTTGGTGGGGCAGGTTGCTTCCAACCATCATCTCGGCTGGGTTTAGCGCTGGCCATAGAATCGTGTCTCAGCTGGTCGTCGCTTCGAGGTAACTTTATGAAATTTGTTCCAGGTTGGGGCGTAAGTTTCAGGCACCTCCTGTAGAAAGGCATCGCGTGGATTCCTCAGGCCAGGAGCCGAAAACGGCAACCAGCTCGGGGAAAGAGTTTCCGGGCCAATAATAATCCGAGGATGTGGTCGTCACCACCTGGGATTGAAACCAACCTGGAACCTACCTACCTACCTACAAGGTAGGTAGGTAGGTAAGGAACCAATTTCCCGTGACTTCCCGTGTCGTTCGGTGGAAGCGAGCGCGAAAGGTTGCATCCACCACCACCCTTCAACCGAGGGAGGGAAAACCTTCAACCTCATGGATCCCCACAGTTTTCCTTCAGAACGAGTCTTGGCTTCGAAGAAAAATTCTCACAGCATTGAAAACATGGGCGAGAATGATACCTAAGGGACCCTTCTTTAATATATTGCAATGGGGGAGAATTGTCGGGACCGAGGAGCTGCGCCTCCTTCGATTCGCGCGTTTCGGCTGGAAGTATACTGCGAAACGGTGTGGGTAACAAGTGGGTGATGGATGGTCGATCCCGCCAAGCGACTGGCGAGCCAAACTTTAGAAGGCCCATCAATGGTCCTCTATTCCCTGGTTCTGCCCCTTGGGATGGACTCTAATCTATGCGCGACGGCCTAGACCGTGGTCATTCTGGTGGATGATGGGTTAACACCAAATACAGGCAGTGGCGTCCGAACCCATGGGATTTGATCGATCACTGGATAGCTTTCAAATTTCTACTGATATTTAGGCACCTTGCTCGTGTCTATCCCTCGTGGCTATTTGGTTTTGGACCTTTTGGACAATAACGCGGTGCATGCTATCAATGCAATAATCCCCGATCATGGTGCTGTTGGCTTCAACAGTCTGCCATCCTCCCCATTCGCTGTCCGCTGAGCAACGAATGGCACCCGAATTGTCGTGGTAGGTCCTGTCCCCGGGGAACTTTGCACTTTAGAATTCTGCGAGATTATTTGCTCACAACACCCTTCTATGCGTGATAGGATTTACCACTCAGACAGCACCAATGGAAAACGGAATTCCGATGAGTCTTCCTCCTCAGTGTCCAATGGACACGAACACGGGGCAGCTACCCAGGTCAACGATCCTACCTTGACCTCCCTTGCCCAACTTGGCCTTTATCGATTGGGTTTTAGCCGGGCTTTTGTCAGCCTCATAGAGAAGAACAAGACGCGAGTAATTGCTGAAGCAACGATCCCCTCACCGTCCGCGCAAGGAAAACGAGAGGGAGAGTCCTCCTGTCTTCTTGGATTGAACACGTTAGGACCCGAGCTTAACCGGGGCAGATTTGTTGACACCTCAATCATGACAGCCAGTGACAGTGTTTGCATTGTGCGGGATGTTACTTTGCTCAATTCTTTCAAGGAACATCCTTTTCTAGCCGCCTGTCCGTATATGCGATTCTATGCGGAGATCACGTTGCAAGGCTCTTCTGGGGAGGTACTTGGGACTTATGGCGTCATGGACACTTCCCCTCGCCCTTCCTTTGGGATGATGGAGTTGAAGGACCTGCGGGATGTCGCTGGGTCGATTTCCGTATACCTTGGAAATGTTTGGATGGCGGAACATAACCGCCGCTGTGAACGACAGCTCAATGCACTCTTAAAGCTCGTGAAAGGAGAGTCAGACTCTCAACCTACAGAGTGGATGCCTCACAGAAAGAGTCAAGCCTCTGGGCCCCTCCGACACCCGTCAGCTGGGACGGCCGATATCAATGGGGTATCAGTCTCTGCTTCCGAACAGCGAGGTGTTTCACCACATTCCACAATACCACGATGCCGTAAGGACGCAGATGTCTCACCGTTTTTCCAAAATCATGAACTAGAAACCGGCCCTGTCTCCCCTCGTGACACGCACCAGCAGCATGTTCGGAAATGTTCTGAAGAGTCAAACAATCTTGTCCTGGTGACGCAAGCGGCGTCAATACCAAGCAGAACCTCCTGGCTTTTCTCGCGCGCCAGCTCTCTGCTCCGAAATTGCATGGATCTTGACGGAGTCTTATTCCTAGATGCATCGCGCTCTAACTCTAGAAGGTGAGTTCAAAAATACATAAGTTCTTGTAAACATGCCCTGATCCAAAAATAGCTCTTCGCTTGGTAATACGAGTGACTTTGAGATGAGTCCAAAAGCTACCGAGGCCGGTGATATATCTCAGTCTCCCACTGTCTCCCACGGCGCCTGGTCGGAGAAGATCTGCGAGCCGCTAGGCGTTGCAACCTCGGATGGGTCCGAGGGAAGGTATTCCCACTCGTTGACGGAGGGGTTGCTCTACGATATGTTTGCTGCTTTCCCCCAAGGCGAGGTTTTCTATTCCCCTCCACCGAATACTTTGGACACGGAAAAAGTAAATGACAGTCACCAGAAAGCTAAAGGTAATGTTCACCAAGAACTATCTGCTCGGCTCGCACATAGCTTTCCCGGCGCCAAGTCAGTGGTGTTTGTTCCACTTTGGAACTGGGATAAGTCTCGATGGCTAGCTGGAACTTTCATCTGGACATGTCAAGACCAGTGGGTGTTTGGGAGGGATGATTTGTCTTATCTTCGAGCTTTTGGCGACTCAATCGCTTCCGAATTTTCTAAACTGGACTGGTCTACCACGGAGAAGTCTAAATCAGACCTACTCTCGTCGGTCAGTCACGAGCTGCGGTCTCCCCTGCACGGAATGCTTGCTAGCGCCGAGTTATTACAGACCACGACCCTGGAGCCTGCCCAGCGGGACATGGTCTCGATGGTTGAGACATGTGGTCTTACTTTACTTGACACGATGAACTATTTGTAAGTCATAGCCCCGTGACTCGACAATAGTATCAACCGACTGACCTGTTGATTAAGACTGGATTTTGCAAAGATCAACAACTTAACCCGCGTGCACAAGAAACCGGGGAACCAAGACCCTGATATCGATAACTTGATCGCTGACTTTGACCTCGACACCTTAGTAGAAGATGTTACTGATGCCTTATATTCCGGTCACCGATCGGCAATCAACGCTTCCAAAATAGCTGGTCGTTACCTTCCAGTCGGGGCTGGGGTGAGCAGAAGACCAGGGGAAAAACAATCGAATGACCTTAGTGACCTGTCGGTCGTGGTTCGTATCGAAGAACAAGATTCATGGAAGATAAACTCCGTGTCTGGTGGATGGAGACGGATAATCATGAATCTGCTGGGAAATGCGTTTAAATTTACTCGACAAGGGTTCATTGAGGTATCCCTTGCTAAGAGGGTGGAGAGAGGTCATGGACCGAATAAGGTATTCGCGCACCTTGCGATCACCGACACCGGTTGTGGAATTGCTTCGGAATTCTTGGAACATAGGCTATTCACTCCATTCTCCCAGGAGAGCATTCTGACCGATGGTGTTGGCCTCGGCCTTAGTATTGTGCAACAACTAGTCACATACTTGGGAGGTTACATCGAAATTAAAAGCGAGGTCGGTGTTGGCACTCAAGTGGATGTCCATATACCGTCCAAATTCATAGAAGGAGAGCC
Source organism: Aspergillus panamensis (assembly GCA_027569225.1). NCBI lineage: Eukaryota > Fungi > Ascomycota > Eurotiomycetes > Eurotiales > Aspergillaceae > Aspergillus > Aspergillus panamensis. Next base: position 104,738 of record JAPDER010000051.1, on the reverse strand, counting down.
AACAGGTCCAATGTTTGCCCAGAGAAATGGGCCACGCGCTCAGATTGTGACACGAGTCTGCTTGGTGGGACTGAATGCATATATCAACCTGAAGGAGGCGCCTCGAGGACTGCTCACGACGGATGCTAAACGCAAAATTTCCATACGCAGTGCGGTCAGCAACATCCTTCTGAGTCAGCCTGGTTGGATGGTGTCTTGCGCAGACACGATTGATCGGGCAGTCGGAGATATCGTAGTGGTGGAGGAATCAACCTTGAAGAAAATTGCGGGGCAAGGGCCGATTAAGACTGCCTTCAAGTCGATCATCGTACTTGGCGAACATGGCATCTCTATCCCTCATGACTTTGCTATCGAAGGAGCGGATGTTATTTACGTCCCTCAGCCGTATGTTCTACCTTTTGAGCTAAATCCGGCGAAGACTGACTGATAATTCCCAGACTCGGACCACGTAAGATTATCGAAGCGCTGCAACGATTCACCGAGACCCAGGCACAACCCGGAGCAGGGGAAGAGTGTCCCATATTCGGTCCCATTTCCGGTATACCGATGAGAGGTCGCTCACTGTCCGAGGCATTTGCGATGGCCAAGGGCACGGAGTCTCCTCCGGTGGTAAAGGAGAACATATCTGAGTACTCTCCTCCTATTCCAAAGGGGTCAGGTCGGCAAGACCTCCATGTTTTGATTGTGGACGACAATGATATCAATCTCAGGGTAAGAAGGGGCTTCTCCTCAGACATGGTATCTAGCTGACTCCATCAACCAGATTCTTTCCACGTTCATGCGAAAAATCGGATGCAGCTACGAGACGGCATCCAACGGGCTTGCTGCCCTTGAAATATACAAAAACTCCAACCGAAGATTTGACTACGTCCTAATGGGTACGGCTCCCAACAAAGCCACACTCCTTCTGGTCCGGGTACTGACAATCAAAATAGATATCTCAATGCCAGTAATGGACGGGATCGTTGCATCTAGTAGAATTCGAGAATACGAAGAACACCATTCGTTACCACGGACGGCCATAATGGCAGTCACCGGGGTTGCCTCCAGCGAGATGCAACAGCAGGCTTTTGCAGCTGGGATAGACGATTATCTGGTGAAACCACTTTCACTTTACGACTTGAAACGAATTATGAGCATTACATAAAACAAAGGGTATATAGAGCCCTGGTTGGGTGTATGGGAGTTTTATTGCCAAATCTGTGTATTGGCAATCGAGTTATACCAGAAATTATCATCATCTGTTTCTTTGCAGTGTTGAGGAAAATTGCAGATTAACATAGGCAAAGGGCCCGGGGTGGGCCCGTCGATATTTAGGCATTGAGGAAATACCATACCAATGATCAAGTATCATTATATATTTCTAGTGCAAGTCGTCCGGGTATGTCACCTTCTATAGCCTCATAATGGCGAGGGAGTCAACATCATATTTTCAAAGACACAATTCCACAGCCTATAGCCCTTGCTAGCAGGGCCAGATAATACCTATGTCCAAAACAATCTCCTCTTTTCCTCCCATCCTACTATCTCTCACTCATTTCCCCCAATTTCATACTCCGTATATCCGTGTGGTTCTCTCTCCAATTAAATCCCGTATCCACATCATTTGGACGCGATAATTGGCGGGAGGACTCCGTCAAGAAATGTCAATTAGCTTTAAGATCGGAAATACGGGTTAAGGGGGGGTTGCGGATATACGGGTTTACGGGATATCGTTTTTTCGTTTTATTTTCATTCGAGGTTCGATAAATATAAGGGAGAGATGGACATTTGGTAGGGTCAGATTTTAAGGCGTGCTTTTGAGATATATATTGGCATTATTTGGGGAGATAGGGTTCGCGGTTGTGATTGAGTGAGGTATGTAACTCCGTACCTTGATATGACTGAGAGAGGGTGTACTTGAATAAATTGACAGTGACAACCAGGTACGGTTTTTTTTTTTTTCGCTATGGATACGCCATCGTCGGGAACGATCGACCTGGAGCACGGTCCGGGCAGTTCGAAGAGATTGACGCTCACGTTTCGCAATATTAATGTGCATGTCACTGCGCCTGATGCCGCCCTGGGAGAGACGCTGTGGTCGGTGGTCGATCCGCGACGGATCCTGGATTACTTCAAGAGCAGCCAGAGACAGAAGAGGGTATGTTGAAATTGCGTGTCAATTGCTCGCAGGGAATGAGGTCACTGAGAGGATGTGAATGAATAGACTATTCTGAAGGATGTGACGGGTCAAGTAAGGCCTGGGGAAATGGTAAGAGCAGCCCTCATTACAGAAGCGAGGATTCTAACTCGATAAATGCTCATTGATTGCGGGTTGATAGATGCTAGTGCTGGGCCGGCCTGGATCTGGATGTACGTCGTTTCTCCGGGTGCTTTCGAATGATCGTGACGCGTTCGATGAAGTCGAGGGAGAGACGCGATACGGGAGCATGGACCATAACGCCGCGAAGAAATACAGACAGCAGATTATGTTTAATGCGGAGGACGATATCCACTTCCCGACGCTGACAGTGAACCGTACGATGAAGTTTGCGCTGCGGAATAAGATTCCCCGTGAACGACCGGATGGCGCTGAGAAGGAGGACTTTGTGAGGGATAACAATGACGGGATCCTGGACTCATTGGGTATCACTCATACCAAGAAGACACTGGTGGGGAATGAGTTTATTCGCGGAGTGTCCGGTGGTGAGAGGAAGCGAGTGTCGCTGGCTGAAGTGATGGCTGGTCAGGTGGGCTATACATTGCTCCCGTTATTGATTGGTCCCTTTTAACTTGTTGTAGAGCCCTGTTCAATTCTGGGATAACCCGACCCGAGGATTAGACTCAAAGACTGCGGTGGAATTCGCGAGGATGCTCCGGCAGGAGGCCGACGAAAATGGCAAGACAATAATTGCCACCATGTACCAGGCTGGGAATGGAATCTATGACGAATTCGATAAGGTGTTGGTGCTCGCTGACGGCCTCGTCACATACTGTGGTCCTCGCAGTCAAGCCCGAGGCTACTTTGAGGATATGGGCTTTGTGTGCCCTAAGGGAGCCAACATTGCCGATTTCCTCACCTCGGCCACTGTGTTAACTGAGCGTATTGTCGCTCCAGGTATGGAGGAGATAGTACCCAACACTCCGCAGGAATTCGAAGCGCGCTTCAAGTCGAGTGCGATTTACGCGGCTACGATAGACTCGGTCGTGCCGCCCGAAAAGCTGTTCGAGGAAGACGAGAACCTGGCCATGGCCGTCGTGGGTGAGAAGAAGAAACACCATCTTCCACGTCCGCAGAGTGTGTACACGGCGGGTTTGTGGGATCAGATCATGGCCTGTACAATTCGGTGGGTTATCACAAAGACAAAAGACAGGCGGCATCATACTGACCAAGCTGCAGTCAATTCCAGATCATGGCTGGAGACAAGCTGACTCTTGTGATCAAACTGGCCTCGTCCATCATCCAAGCGTTGATCTGCGGAAGCCTGTTCTATAACCTCAAACTAGACAGCTCTTCGATCTTCCTTCGGCCGGGTGCCTTGTACTTCGCGGTGCTTTACTACCTACTCGAGTCCATGTCCGAAACAACTGGTTCATTCATGGGACGTCCGATTCTCGCCCGACAGAAGCGGTTTGGCTTCTATCGGCCCACGGCCTTCTGCATCGCTAACGCCATCACTGATATCCCCATCACCGTTGTCCAAGTTTCCTGCTTCTCCCTGATTCTCTACTTCATGGCCGGTTTGCAGATGGATGCCGGGAAATTCTTCACCTTTTGGATCATTGTCATTGTGAATACACTGTGCTCCATGCAGATGTTTCGCGCAGTCGGAGCGTTGTGCAAAAAGTTTGGCAATGCCTCGAAGGTGACGGGACTGCTGTCGACCGTGCTCTTTGTATACGGAGGTATGGATATCTACGCTTATCGAGATTAGGGAGACTAATATGGTCTAGGTTACCTGATCCCGTATCAGAAGATGCATGTCTGGTTCCGTTGGATCTTCTGGTTAAACCCATCAGCATATGCCTTTGAGGCAATCATGGCAAACGAGTTTTCCGGCTTGCAGTTGGAATGTGTGGAGCCCGATTATGTTCCCTACGGACCAGGATATCCTGATTCGACGTCGGTGAACCGCGGGTGTTCGATGCTCGGTAGTAATGGGGAAGGCATCATTTCCGGCACTGACTACATCCGCGAGCAGTATAGCTATTCTCAAGGGCACATCTGGCGTAGCTTTGGTGTGATCATCGGTTTCTGGATCATCTTCATCGTCCTTACCTCAATTGGATTCGAGCTTCGGAACAGCCAGTCTGGCTCATCGGTTCTTTTGTATAAGCGTGGCAGCGAGAAAAAGCGCATCGATGAGGAGAAGGGAGTCGCAGCCAACTCGAGTGATAAGATCCAGACACTGGCGCAGTCTGGAAAGCAGTCGACGTTCACATGGAATCACCTTGATTATCATGTTCCTTTCCACGGCCAGAAAAAGCAATTGCTTAACCAGGTGTTTGGCTATGTGAAGCCAGGGAACCTGGTCGCTCTAATGGGATCTTCTGGAGCAGGAAAGACGACGTACGTGGATCCTCAGCTATGGGATAAGACCGGGTGCTGACCTCGCTACAGTCTTCTAGATGTTCTCGCCCAGCGCAAGGACAGTGGCGAAGTGTACGGTTCAATCTTGATTGATGGCAAACCGCAGGGAATCAGCTTTCAGAGGACCACAGGGTACTGCGAACAGATGGACGTGCACGAGTCAACCTCGACTGTTCGTGAAGCTTTAATCTTTTCGGCGTTTCTCCGTCAGCCTGCTAGTGTTCCTGAAGCAGAGAAGGTTGCTTATGTAGACCATATCATCGATTTGTTGGAGCTGAGCGATATCTGTGATGCTCTCATTGGAGGTATGTCAGGATTCAACAACATGGGTTGGAGCGATATTGACGACTTTAGTCCCCGGAGCCGGTCTCAGCATCGAACAACGAAAGCGCGTCACTCTTGGTGTTGAGCTGGTAGCTAAACCAACCCTGCTTTTCTTGGATGAGCCAACTTCAGGCCTTGATGGCCAGTCTGCCTACAATATCATTCGTTTCTTGAGGAAGCTTGTGGATAGTGGGCAAGCCGTTTTGGTATTTCCACTTGAAGCACTTGAGTATACAACACTAACGAAAATTGCAGTGCACCATTCATCAACCCTCCGCAGTTCTGTTCGACGCCTTTGACTCGTTGCTTTTGTTGGCACGCGGCGGTAAAATGGCATACTTCGGCGAGAGTAAGTTTCACCCTGTGAACTGGGAGTCCACGCTCTAACAAGTCACAGCCGGCCAAGATTCCGAGAAGGTGTTGAGCTACTTCGCGAAGAACGGCGCACCCTGCCCCCCAGAAACCAACCCAGCTGAGCACATCGTTGAGGTCATTCAGGGAAGCCTAGATCAGACGGTCGACTGGGTTGATGTGTGGAATAGGTCTGAGGAGCGCACGCGTGCGATCACTGAACTGGAAGAATTGAATAGGGCCAGCCAGGTAAACGCGGGCTCAGAGGAGGACCAGTCTAGCTTTGCCACCTCGCGGTGGTACCAGTTCCGCATGGTGCTCCAGCGCATCATGATCCAAATTTGGAGAGAGCCGGACTACATGTGGAACAAAATCATCCTGCATATTTTTGCGGCGCTTTTCAGCGGCTTCACCTTCTGGAAAATCGGTGATGGTACCTTCGACCTGCAGCTGCGCCTTTTCGCTATTTTTAACTTTATCTTCGTGGCCCCAGGCTGTATCAACCAGATGCAGCCATTCTTCTTGCACAACCGCGACATTTTCGAGACCCGGGAGAAAAAGGTGAGTCCACATACGATTTCAACTCGAGCATCCACTGACGGATGAGTAGTCGAAAACCTATCACTGGCTGGCGTTCATTGCAGCACAGACAGTCTCCGAGATCCCCTACCTAATCGTCTGCGCCACGCTCTACTTTGCCTGTTGGTACTTCGTGGCTGGCTTCCCGGTCGAAGCAAGTGTTTCCGGCCACGTGTATTTGCAGATGATCTGTAAGCCACCTTCTCTCCTCCGCTTGGAGCTGACCACAACACTAATCGAACCCAGTTTACGAGTTCTTATACACCTCACTCGGGCAGGCGATCGCAGCCTACGCGCCAAACGAATACTTCGCGGCCGTCATGAACCCCGTCATCATCGGCGCAGGCATGATCAGTTTCTGCGGCGTGGTCGTGCCATACGCAAGCATGCGGCCCTTCTGGCGGTACTGGATATACTACCTGGATCCATTCACGTACCTGGTGGGTGGCTTATTGACGGAGGTTCTCTGGGACGTCGAGGTCCATTGTAGTCCGTCGGAGTATATCCAGTTCAGTGCCCCCGCAGGCCAAACCTGTGGCGAGTACATGGCCGATTTCCTCTCTGAGCAGGCGGGATACTTGCTGGATACGAACTCGACCACGACTTGCTCGTTTTGCCAGTACTCCACGGGGGCGGATTATGCGAAGACCTTCAACCTGCAGGAGAAGTATTACGGGTGGAGAGACGTAAGTCGTTCGATAGCCTCTTCAAAAGAGCTTTAACTGACTCGTTGTAGACTGGCATTACGGCTCTCTTTTGCATCTCATCCTACGCGATGGTGTTTCTGATGATGAAACTGCGGAGCAAGAAGACCAAAGAAGCTCGCTCGGAGTAGCGGTTGTGAAGAGAATTTCGAGATAATTATGGTGGGATATGTCTCGAGGCTTTGCTGAAGTAGCTGGCCTCGTTGCACTCGATACTGTTTTGGAGACATTTTTCAGCACTGCATGTTAGTATAGACTGATTAGAAGATAGATTTCGTACACCCATAGAAATAGTTAATGCTGCACTTTGTGAATTTCAGGATATACCTATCATCCGTTTGTCATCTTCTCCTTATAGTCTTCATCATCAAATCCTGGTCTATCACACCTCGAAGGACGTAGGAATCTCTTCAAATGTTGAAAAGGGACTCGTGGTGGGTCCCAGCTCAGGGGATAATATGCCCATTGAGAGATATAGAGATGAATTTGGATATTAATGATGAGAAATAGCTCGTAAAGCCCGAGGGAAGAGATGAGGAGAGGAAGAGAGGAGGAGAGAAAAAGTGATGGCTCGCTTGTGGAACAAAGTTAACCCCGATTGGGAAATCAACACCAAAAACGCGATCGACGCGACGACTCCAAGACTGTCATGTCACTCCCACCCCCAGACTAGGCTAATCCCCAACCCGCGACCCTCGCCACCTCTGTCGCACTCCTGGTTATGGCACCGGTGAACTTGCCCAAAGCTATGGATCTCTCCGGCCGCACCCCGATCTATCGTCTCACCAAAACCCCAGTTCCTCCGGCTCCTCCGCTGCCGCAAGCTCAACCCGGTCCCCCGCCAGTGGCCAATCATCCCCAGGCCAATTCCCAGTCCCTGCCATACCAATCGCCTTACCACTCCCCCTACCAATCTCCCTTTACCTCCTCCCAGTCTGCCCCGGAAGACGGCGCTCAGGCTGCCCCAGTTCCCCCCGCCCAACCGAACCCCGACGCCGACGCGAAAAGCTCCCCTCTCACCAAGCGACGCGGGCGGAAACTCCAGGAGAACGAGGTTCTCATCTTGGTCAATTGCTGTTTGGAGTTCCAGAGCATGTGGATAGACAACCGACCCCGGTTCTGGTTCTGCGTGTCCACGAGCCTCAAACGCCAAATCAAGCGGAACTTCTCATGGCAATCCTGTCGGTCGATCACGGATGAATTGGTGACGGAGCGGCGCGAGCGGCGGCGGGATGTCGCGGCAGGGAAATGCGCCGAGCAACCCCTTACCGAACTACGTGTGGCGACGGACAAGTGGATCGCTGTTGTCGACAAGCTCGAGGCGCGACCGGAGCTTACGCCCCTGGCCTTGACGTTCAAACGGCCGGCCCAGCCTGATTACAGTGAGACAGGCCCCACTAGTGGGAAACGATCCAAATACGGGGAACAAGCGACGCCGTCGACCCCGGCTGTGGCTCAGATTATGGCGCCCCCGCCAGTGGTGAGCCCTGTGATGATGGACCTGCAGAGCTTAAGGCTGGATGTGCAAGAGCTTCGGCGGGAGATGCAGGAAATGAGGCAGGAGATTAATGGCAAACTGGGATTGGTCATGCAGGCTCTTCGGGAGATCAAGGAGCTGAACGAACCGAAGGCGAAGTGATGCGGGGGTGCAGGTGAATCGAGACACTACTTATCCTTATATGTGGCCAACCAGTTCGATGGGTTTGGTCGCTTCTGAACCGACGCGACATCGCGCCCGCCGCGCGTCCCAACCGAGGAATACCTGATTATGGTACCGCATCCTGCGAGACAGCTTCTCGATAGCTGGGGAATATGGTGGGAGATCAAGCCGACTGAGGCCGATGGCAACGCACAGGGCTTCGCTATGGGGCCAGGCACGTCTAAGAACCAGGCCAGATGTATACAGTTCCATAGCACCTACATTAGCGATATATTCAGTATCGAAGGCCGATATGTGTGCCGAGATTTGTGATTCTCTGCCTGGACTAAACCGATTTTTCAGGGTGCTGTTAACCCTCGCGCCTAGTGTGTGTGTGTGTGTGCCTGTATTCGCGCAGAAGCCACGGCATGACCACCCTCATTCGAAGGCTTCACTCGGATATCATGGAGTTGAGATGAAATTTGAATGATTATCTGCGGTCTCCACTACTAAATCTCCGGGCAACACACACGCCTAGTCTCCAGACGGAGTATCGGTGATCCAAACCCCGGAACACGTGGGGAGAGAGCAGGTCTTTATAGGCCCTCCCCCAAGCGATATTCAGGAACCGATGAGACATCGATAGACCGTTATTTTTTATGCATGCTTAGTTACCCCCACCCTACCTCGTACGTCAGCAATCAGCCCATCCATGATCCAGGTCGGTGCCCGTCGACTGGCTGGCTTTCCCGAGCCGCTGATTTGGATCGTCGGTTTAGTGTCGCCTTTCGAACTTCATCTCTGGCGAAGCGATGATTCAGTTGCTCCTTCCATGCTAAGCTGCCGAGAGCCGATTACAAGGCAAGCCGCAACTACTCTGCGGTATAAATTGTGAAGAACGCGGTTGTTTATACGAGTGTGCTTCACGTACGCCCCGCCCAAATGCATCCCAAGTTCGCTCTGTCGCTGTTGCCTGTGGCTACCCAGGCTATCAACATCGTCTCCTCTAACGACGATGGCTGGGCTGAGATCAACATCCGCTCTCTCTACAGCGCCTTGAGCGCCGCGGGGCATTCGGTGGTTGTCTCAGCACCAGCAGAGAACCAGAGCGGCACTGGTACCTTCCAACCCATTCCCCATACTCGATCTAATAAACTCACCGTCGGAACAGGCTCCTTGGACAAGACTCCCTCTGCGCGAACCAGGGCCTGTGAATTCGACAGCTGCCCTGCAAATAGCGGTCCATACGGAAACAACGCGACAGACCCCCATCTCAACTGGGTCAACTCGTACCCCGTCACCTCCATCAAGTACGCAATCGACACGCTTTCCCCCCAGTTCTTCGGCGGCGACCCTGATCTCGCCGTTACCGGTCCCAACGTAGGCAGCAATCTCGGCCTCGTCGATTACTTCTCCGGCACGATCGGGGCAGCCACCTACGCCGCCAACACAGCCGGGATCCCCGCGATCGCATTCTCTGGGAAATCCGGCGACGCAACCGCCTGGGACAAGGCAGCCCCGATCTACAGCACGGTATACGCTGAGCTAGCGACCCGCGTGACAGACCGCATTGTCAAAGCCGGAACGCCCTACCTTCCCGACGGTATATGGCTGAACGTGAATTTCCCCGAAGTGAGCGACTCCACCTGTGCTAGCGCCGATGACTTTGAATTTATCTTGACCCGGATCCACGCCGCGGTCCCACTGATCACCCCCGATGATGTGAAAACGTGCGGGTCCACACGCCTGCCCACGGAGACCTCCGTGGCCAATACTAATGGCTGCTATGCCAGTATCTCGGTGGGGGTGGCCAGCAACAAAAGCGACGCGAATGCAACCTTGCAGGGGGTGGTTCTGGACAAACTGGCTGATTTCCTGTCTTGTTTGCCTTAGTGTCTAAGGCCTTGTTTCAGGACGCCTGTACGATAAAGCATTTAGTCTATGTCTCCGGTGGAGTAATGCCTAATCCGATTAAGCTCCCCAAGCATGCTTTCGTGGACTCAATATATTACCCCATCTAAGACACACCCCGTCGAGGGCCCTTGAAATTGGCACGTTGCCCCTTGGCGTCTCCGCTCAACGGAAGCCCGACTCTTCTTTGGTGATTCCCTCCGAGCGATCGACACGCTACCCTTCTCTCTTCCGGAAACGCTGAAGATATAAATCTCCCCATAGCACAGCACATGCAGCTAGGATACCCCTCTCAAAATAATCAGAATACATCACCATGTCCCCGAAAACCCTCCTCGTCGCCTCACTGGCAGCGAGTCTCTCTCTCGTTCAGGGGCTCGTTATCCCCCGCAGCACCCTCCCCCACGACGAGGTCGTCGGGTTCGCCGAGACCGTGCCCGACACCACTCTCGGCAAATTGTACCTAGCCTACAAGCCCTATCTCTACGTCGAGAACGGCTGCGTTCCATTCCCGGCCGTCGACGCCAACGGAAACACCAAGTACCCTCCCCCCCCCAAAACACCTTTTTTTTCAAATCAACATGATAAGAAAAAAAAAAATAAAACTAACATGAAAACCAGCGCCGGCCTCGCCAACACAGGCTCCCCGAGCGGTGACTGCTCCTCCAGCACAGGCCAGATCTACACAAGGAGCACAATCACCACCTCCACCACGGGCTCCAAGCGCGCCATCATGTACAGCTGGTACATGCCCAAGGACTCGCCCTCGTCGGGGCTCGGCCACCGCCACGACTGGGAGGGCCTGGTCGTCTGGCTGCGCGACCCGGCCTCTACGGCCGCTGATAACGTGCTCGCCGTGTGTCCGTCCGCGCATGGTGGCTGGGACTGCGCGACGAGTGGGTATACGTTGAGTGAGGGCAGTCACCCGCTCATTCGGTATTACAGCGTGTGGCCGCTGGATCATCAGTTGGGGTTGACGAGCACGGTGGGCGGGATGCAGCCGCTTGTGGCGTGGGAGAGTCTGACGGCGGCCGCGAGGACGGCGCTGGAGAGTACGGACTTTGGCAAGGCGACGGTGCCGTTTAAGGATTCGACGTTTGAGGGGAATTTGGGGAAGGCTACGTATTAGCTATCCTACCCTATACTTGGTACCTATACTTGGTAGGTGAGAACACTGGTATCTAGCCTAGGCGCGGAGTATGGACGCCGGAGGTGGAAATCAACAATCGCTTCGTGATTACTCTATACTACTATACATACTGCCATGGTTCGATGCTATGTTTTGGCCGTAGCTGCGGTGAAGTTCCCGTGCAGGATCAGCGCAATCGCCTGGTCGTGCTCTGCTCGCGCCACCTCAGTCATATCCCTCGCGTCCAGACAAAGTAGGTAACTCGTTCCCTTTTCCCCGTCCAACACCACCGTCAAGAGATATCCCGCATCCTCGCTCTCCCCGGTCCCATCGGGGATGAATATCGCTTCGCCGGGTGTATGCGGCTTGGGCTCCTTCCCCCAGTACTTGATCTCCTGCGTCTCCAGATCCACCTTGCCCAGCCCATCCACGAACGACGAGTACCCCCTCGTCACAGTCCCATACACGTACCGCTGCTTCTTCATCGCATACAGCGGGTTAATCGTCGGTAATTCGCCGGCGCCCTTCACCTCCACCACGACCTCTACCTCGGGCACCCCCTTACCCTGACTTAAACTCCTCCCCTTGCCTGTCTTTGGTACATTCCCTAGCTTATATCTCACCAACCTGGACGTAGACACATCCCTCAACTTCCTCCCGGGCCCCCTCGAAAGCACACTCTCATAATACAACCCCTTGATCGGCCCATCATCGGGATACTGCAAAATATCACAGAAAACGTCAACCCCCTCCTCACCCGGTTTTGTCTCCCCTTGAAACGCATTCACCGTATGAAAACTGAAAAACCCCGGCCCCCGAAACGTCGCAACATGGCCCCTACCCCCCTTCCGATCAATCACATACCACGTCGTCTCCGCGGACGGATCGAACTTCATCGCGTCGGCGAGGTTCCTCGTCCACAGGATCGACGCCCCGTGGCCCCTAAAGTAAGAGGGCCAGATACAGAAGATGACAAAGTCCTCCGAGAGGAAGAACGAGTGCATGTACGCGGGTTTGACGCCGGGGCCGGTGATCGTCGCCAGAATGGAGGTTTGGGCGGTGGCCGCGCAGGTGCGGAAGATGCGGTATGTGGCTTGGCGGCCGAAGGCGAGGTTGAAGTTGTAGACGTCGCCTGTTGCGGGGTCGTGTTGGGCGTGGGCGCAGGAGAGGGGGCCCTACAGACATACATCAGTATCCGACTTCTACTTACGGGGTTATAAGCGTATGGGGTGGAGGGAAGGTAGGGGGTAGTACCTTGAGATCCGGATGAAGCGAAGTCTGAACCGTCACCCCCACCGGCTCCAACGTCTCCCTATCCGCATACTGGATCTGATTACTATCCGTCAACGAGGTGAGCACGCCCTCTGGCATCCCCGGCATATTCGGCGTCACGGTCACCCCCACGTTCCACAGGGACGGGTGCGTCCCCGGCGGGTTCGACGGCCGGAAGACCGACTTGACCTTCTCGAACAGCGACATGCACGGATCCCGCTTCTGTCCGAAGGTGATCAGCCCGTTGAGGTTGCCTCCCTGGCGGGCCCGCTCGAGGAGCTCATCGACCTGTCCACGCGAGGTGTAGTACACCCGACAATTTCCCGTGGTGGTGGAGGTGGTGGCATCCGCGACGATCTGGAAGCGGTGCAGCTGCGTGAATCCGTCGAACCAGTGGCTGCGCGCGTACTCGCCGGTGGGAGTGTCGACTTGATAATGGCCTGGCCCGGTGCGGTAGAGCGTGCCGGCGACTTGCGGGGGGAAGGTCCCAGTGACCTTGAGCTCGACGGGGGAGGGACATGTCGTGCTGGCTTCGAACTAGACAGGAATTAGTTTAGCTGTTCTATTCCTACCTACCCAAGTCGCTCTCGAGGTATGGTATAACGAGGTATAAGATAGGAGGGGAGGAACCTACGCCCGCATCATTCGGCCAGTTCTTGTACGGGGTTTTTAATCTCGATGTCTTGTCCCCTGTACCTGAGGCCATATTGCGCTGGGACACGATAGACAAACTAAAGGGCCTACTCTCTCCCCCCTGACAACGACAACCCCCGACCTTTTATATATCGGCACGTCCTCGCTAAAGGCTGCCTATTCGGTCCTCGTACGCGAATTCCCTGTGATGGTTAGCTCTTTCCAGCCTAGCGCCCTAATAAGACGTCCGTCCGGGCTTTGATGGAGTTTAGTGAGAAAGGAAATACGAGCCACAATAGCGAGCCGTTAGACTAAAATAGCGGCATCCCAATAGGTCGGTCCACTGGGACTCCTTTAAACTACTGCGGACCTTCTATGTGTAGCACTCGTTCTTCCATTCCGAGAGCTAGCTACTTGCTATGGTTCGTTTTTATGATGTATCAACATGGGCAAACCACTTGTCCTGCAGAAGCTCCCTTGTTGACGGTCTGTCCCTTGGATCAAGCTTCATAATTCTCAGAACAAAGTCCTTGTCCTCTCTAGATATCTCCTGCTCGGAGATCCGAGAAAACGGCTTTTTTGGTTCAGGGGGAATGCTTTGCATGATATATGCCAGGATGTTCGAAGTCTCCGGGGGGCAGATCTCGCGGTATGTCAAAGGAAATGGCCCGAAGAACTCACACTGTCTCTGAAGAATCTTGAATTCATAATCATCATGGTCTGCCGGGACATCTGGTTTAAAAAGAAAAAAGTTATCTCCGTAGAGCAAGGTTATAAGCTAGAGCACGGTCAGACCTGTTTTAGCAGTGTTAAAAAAAAAAGGTTAACATGGAACATACCAAGGCGCCGAAAGACCATATATCTGTTTGGGTGCCCCAGCCTATTCGGAGCTGTGCTTCGGGGCTTCTCCAGATCGGTGCTCCGATCAAGTCCCCATCCTGGGCGTACGCTGAATCCGCAGGAACAGTACTCCCAAAGTCTGCAAGTTGAATGTCTATAAACCGGATACTCCCTGGGCCATAGTTGACGAGAATATTGTCGGGCTTGACATCTTCAAACTGTATAAGATAACTTTTTTTTTTTTAATTCAGGTGTGTCACTTACCAGTATGTACAAAATTATTTTCATGCAGAACCTTTAGAGCTTCTAAAATCCTTGTGGCAACATATTTAATCTCCTGGCTTGTAAGCCGTTTAGAGATACATGCATTGAGAAGGTGATCATCTAGATGTTTCAAGACAATCGCTGGGGGATCAGATGGCTCGACTATCTCAATCAATCAAGAGCCGTATATAAGGGGTGCGCGATTGGAAGCGGTTCAGAATATCACGCTCATTCTGGAGGCGAAAATGGGTGACGCTTTTGACAATCACCGGTTGGTTGCTTCGGGTTCTGCTGGATAACTTAGATCATGGAAGGCTTGCATCCACTGTTGGATTTGCAGTAGCTGCGTACCTTGCAAGCCAAGCCGTCTCCTGCAGCTGCTTGCCCACGGTGTATAGTCCATGGTGACCGCGAACGCATTGGCCTAACCGGAGGGAAGAAGCCATGGTGGATAGAATTGAAGGAATCTCTCAACACTCTCTCGAGTACGGTAGACCCTCTCGAGTACGCCTGAAGAGATACGACGGAGTACGGCTGCAGGATATCCATGTGTCACGTTTCGTCGGGATCGGACTGATATGTTACCGGGTTTACCTCCTTTGGGGTGTCGATGCAGTCGGGGATGTCTTCACCAAGGCTGATGAGGGATACAACGGGTACTTGGAGAGAGAAAGAGACCAGGGTCGGAAAGTTTGCGAATGAAATGTTCTCGGTTGATCTATCCCGAGGGAATCTGGAGGAATAGATTAACAGATGTCGCTTTTTGGGTAGGTCAAATTAAAATTAATCTATTCTTTACCAAGTATATGCGCCGTTGACGAGGGAAATATTAACGACCCTATCTAAATCTTGGTCTAGCATGAGGTATATATTCAAGGAGTATTCAAGGAGTAACCAGGCGAGCTTATGAGTTCGGATGGATCTGAAGATTAGGGAATTTCCGAGTATTTTTGATAAGGATGCATGACGATATCATTGGATATTCGAGTCTCTCTGGTTTAGGATCTCCCTTTGGACGGGATTTTGCTGCTGAGTCGGGGACTATGTTGGGATTTCGGTGTTAATCCCGGGGTGATTATGATGCAAGACTCCTACGTGGGTGGAATTGTATTCCAAAGTTCCGGCCAAATACCCCGACACTTCAACTTGATTGATCCATGGTAATCTCATGCATAGTCCACACAAGTGCATTCTCCAAGATATTGTTGGTTGGCTGTTTGATGAGTCCCGGCCAGAGACAAACCCTCACTTTCCTGGGCGATTCCCCGTCCTCCCCCCCGGAGGTCATACAGGCGCTCGAGAAGTCCACTCCGCAAGAGGCATAGTAAAACTGAAAGGAATCCTTCTGTCGGGCCAGAGTAGTCTTAAACGCGGCACATCTCTGCAGCAGCTGTCGGAGTTGTCGTGTTCTCGCCTCCGGTTCTGTCGCGGAATATACCCCGAATTGATTCTCGAGGATATTGATCGTGTCGGTAAATAGCACCTCTTGATCCTCTTTGACTAGGTAATCGATGGCGAGGCTTGTCCCTGTCCTCCAACTCTGGAACACCGTTTCGGAGCCTGATCCCGGTTAGCACGCCGATATACTTGTTTTCTAGCAGAGCTGCGTACAGGTATGTTGAACCCCGGCTTCGACCTGTTCGAGGAACCCACCCCATGTTTCATCGCATTAGCCAAACTGCCGCGGCGAAAATATTACACTGTATATCCTTTCAGTGAAAGCTTGGATCCACGCCCGCCGCTGAGGGGAGCTACGCCGAAACCCGTCCTCCGATCCCGTGAGGACAGCAAGTTTCTCCACGTCTTTGAAATTCGACTTGACCCAGCTGTCCAGACTCTGCTGGAGCTTGCGCATTTGATCGCGGATTTGCCCGTCGCTTAGCATCTCCTGTGGGGCCTGTAGAATGTTTAATCTTTGATATAGCGTGTTTAACTCGCGATGGTGGAGCTTCTCATTTCTGGATGCGCCCTCGTGCGCTTGATGAAGGAGTCGCTGCTGTTGCTGGATTTTCTCCGAGTCGGCCAGGTGGACCTTGGTGAGGGACTCTGCTTGGTTCTTGAGGTGCTGGTTCTCCTTGACTTCAGTTAGCAGGTGTGGTGGGAATAGCTTGTGAATGGCCGCGAACGTGATTGAGATTTATAATCTGATGATGTTGACTCTCCAACTGCTCAAGGGTCCTCTGGTATTCTTCAGTGGGTCAGTATGTTAGAAATGTCTTGCATTTAAGCTGTTTATCGAAACTCACCGGCATAACTGCAGTTTGGCTGCACCGTAGTGACTGATGGGCGGCGCCAGCCTCTCCACACGAACATTCCCATTGTTGGTCGTAAAGAGGTGTGGCAATGGGAATAATATCTAGACTAGCGGTAGGTAAATATATTGCCAGCCGGACTGTTGAGTTAGCATTACGCACCATGACTGGTATTAGGTTGAGTATACCATGGTTTAACCGCAAGGGAAGTCGTCAACCCTCAACGGAGTCCGAGTCTGTGTTTATAAAGGCGAGTTATGCCCCGCGCAGGATTGACTTACCTCCCATCACCCTTCCAAAGCATAAAAATCAATATGGGACGGCCATCGATCGTTGTGGGGATAGATTTCGGGACAACCTTTAGTGGGTGGGTTAAGTGAACCAGGTACCCATGAATGAGGAGAAAGTAACCGTCTTGCAGAGTCGCCTGGGCTCTTGATGGCTCGACTGATGAAACCGAAGTAATTTCGAGCTGGCCAGGTGGAGGCAACAGTATGTCATTATCCCCCCCTACGTTATGGATGGACACTCACCCACCCACGTATAAAAAGGATGCTGTACACGTGACAGCAGACTATTTGAAACAGCTTGTCGGCCATATGAAGCACATCCTCCAGCGACGGTTCGGAGCCATCGTTCGCGATATGGATCTGCGATTTGTGCTCACCGTCCCGGCCGTGTGGTCTGATAAAGCCAAAGACGGCACGTTAAGAGCTGCTATCGCAGCGGGGGTTCTTCCCCGGGATGTTTCCTTAGTCTCGGAGCCAGAGGCTGCTGCCCTTTATACACTGCGAGCTATACAGCCGAATTCAGTCATGGTAGGTTATTCACCCTGCTGCGTCTATTGGCCGCCTCTGAATCTGAATTTCACAGAAAAACAACGTGTTTATTGTTTGTGACGCGGGGGGTGGGACAGTGGTACGCATGCCTTTGGAAAGCCCTTCCGGGGACTTCAACCCGGCAGTGGGTTCGTGCTGAATCCATTAGGACCTCATCTCGTATCAGATTAAGAACCTGGAGCCTTTGACCCTCGTTGAGGTGACAGAAGGAGCTGGTGCGTGTGATCAAGGACGCATTTCTCAGGACCATTTGATCTCTCTCTCCTAACCCGGCGGATAGGCCGTATCTGTGGATCCATGCTGTTGGATCAGAGATTCGAGCAGCTGCTGCGGCAGAAAATGGGGGATGAAAAGTACCTCGCGTTGACAGCCAAGTCCCAAGCGGCGGCGATATCCTACTGGGTGGATCGCGTGAAGCCCAATTTCACCGGAACCTATGACGAGGATTACGGAGATATTGACTATTTCATCCCAGTTCCAGGAGCGTTGGATGATCCCGATATCCCCATCGAGGATGGATTCTTCCAGCTGAGCAGGTACGTATATCCGATGTAGATTCGGGTGGACAAGGGGGCTGAGCCGCTCAAAGTGAAGATATTGAATCCATCTTCGACCCGATTGTCCAGGATGTGGAAGAACTCGTTTCCCAGCAGAGACAGGCCATATCAAAGCTGGGCTTCTCTGACCAGGTTGGTACCAGTTTCTAGCCAGGGGGGTTGGCCGGTAAGCTGACGCAAGCCAGGCGATTGCTCTCGTGGGTGGGTTTGGGTTGTCTGAATATCTTTTTCGCCGCTTGAAAGAAGCAAACCCAGGCATAACGGTACTCCAGCCACCAAATGCGTAAGTGAAAAAACCAGTCTGACAGAGAACTTGCTGACGGGATGGGTAGATGGTCGGCAGTTGTCAGATAGGGATGCTGGGACTAAACACTACTGGTGTCTGCTCTGCTAACATACAAAATGGTGCTGTCTATCGCGGACTGGAAGGTAATCAAGTGGAAAGCCGGATTGCTCATCGAAACTATGGCATTCAATGCACCACCAGGTATGATCCAAGCGAGCATGATGAAGATCAGAGATTTTGGGACACACTGGAAGAGGAGTATGTGGTAGGTGGTCAGATGAACTGGTATATCAGAAGGGTGCAAGTCAATGCAGGCATTCTCCCTCTATGTACCTTGGAAGCGGATCTCAGAGAGATCCCCGTGAAGCTGTTTGAGAAGAAGCGAAACTCCAAAGGCGTCGAGTACTTTAGGATTTCGTACAACCTTGTCATGACGCCTACGTCGGCGTCGCTCGTCTTTGAGTTGGAGTTTAATGGGGTGTCGTATGGGAGTGTTCGATCAAAGTATTGATTCGTTATTCGCCTTAGCATCTGAGAAACAGTCAGGAGGTCGGGGATATGAGTCATGAAGTACCTAACCTACGTACCTGGAAAGCTAGATTGAGGAATGATTGCAATTGCTTGACTATAAGGAGTTCATAACTACGTCAACTATCCCTAGTCTCGCCCGGAGCATGGGTATTATAAGCAAAGCAGGAATCAGAGGACAAGGGACGGTTTGTGAGAGACTGACTGGCCGAATAACTAGGGTTTCACGGGAGTGAGTTGGTAAAATCTTTCATATCTAGTCATCCGTGGATATGTGGCTTCGACTCGTATAACCCCCGTTTGACCTACGCCCTTGGAGGATAGGCATGCTGATTATATTTTGAGAACATTACATGCTCTGCTCGTTCATTCCGATCTCTCTCTTTTATGGTCATAGATATGTAACTATTTTCTCATACTGTAAATGACTCACTCACTCTTAGTAAACTTACCCCGGACACAGCTAACCTCAACTATTTCCCTATCACTCTTCACTATTTCAAGCATCAAGTAACGTCTCTCTAGCTTAAATTGCTTCACTCAAACACAACTTTACACATTCAGACTTGTCAGCTTCAAATATCGAACCCCACACTGGTCCAACCTCACAGGACCATTGAAAAGGAGAATCATCCAACCCCAGAACAAGAACATTCACCATGGACTCCCATCCCTTTGGACATTTCCAAAAGCTTTCCGCCGAAATTAGGCTACTTATCTGGGAAGACCTTCTATCAGATGAAAGTACCACTATCATGAGAACCAGCCGAGCCATATACAACGATATCAGTGGCAGGCTATACAACACCATTGAACTCCACCTCTCGCCTCTCTGGGATGATGACTGGATACGCATCTCTTGCTCAAGCATGAGACTAAGCTGGTCTCTAGAGGAGGAAATATATTGTTTCTTGGAGAGCCAGTGGGCTATCGCATTTGACAAGGTCAAACTAGTAGTGAACATCTACGCCCCAGACCCCGAGGACCAGAGCCAGATTATTCTATTGTGGCTGAAGGCTCAATGCCTGGTTGCTATGCTGCAGCAGACTAAGCCATCCAAGTCACTGAAGATTGTACTCCGAGCCTTCAACGGCCATGACTGGCAGGAAGGTGGAACAGTGACGGAAAGCATCAAATGCCCTCGAGGCCCTCGACCTGATCATGATATTGTCTTTGTGCCATTCTGCCAACTGCACAAGGGGCAAAAGATCACTGTCATACCCGAGTCGTCTAAGTTGGATAATTCAGCGGACTGGGGACTGATCAACTATGGTCAAGATTTCATCCAAAACAACAGGTATCAAAATTACAATGATGGCGGTTATAGCACCAACCCATTCTACACTGATATCACGCGCACATTTGATAACATTGATGCGCTGGTTTCTGATATCGACTTCTTCTTTGATGTTGAGATGGATGAATATGAACGCAGGACGCTTCAGACCATCCGTAACTATCCAGAAACTGTTGCTGCATATGATCCAACTCTGGCCAAAGCGTTCCTCCGATACAACTTCTGGGACACGCTCCATCTTTCTATTGTTGGGCGGGATGAGCTGTTGACCTACCCATGCGACTTTGCAGAGGCATATCCAAAGGGGATTCCTGAGGTATCGCATGAACGGGTGCATGAGATGCGAGAGAGGCTATGGGAGATAGTGGGAATGTGGTATTCTGCCTGGCCGCGTGGCACTTTTCGTCCTCGTGATACCCGGGGTTTCTTTGTCGCCCTCCAACGCTACAAGATGAAGAATATCAATACGGAATGGAGCGTGGGCATGAGCCCTCAATGGAGGCATGGTTGGTGTGCTGACTGTAATGCAACAGGGTTTGCTCAAGGATGTGCCAGGCGTTGCGAGCTTGATCCACCTCATAATTGCGATGATGGCCAGGGTGATTGCAGTGATGATGAGGATGGCGAGGGTTATTACAGTGAATATGATGATGAGTCTTGCACGGGGTTTGGTTGAGAGCCCTTCCCCGATGTCATTAATATAGCCAATCAACACACCTCAAACACCTTACATCGATGCGTATTTGAGTAAAGAGAATACGGTGCGGAGAGACAGACCCAGTCTATCATGGCAGGAGCTGCCCTGAGCCCTGAGGCACCTACCCAGGTAGGTAGTAGGCGTCTTGACACCTTTTTGTGGCGTACCCATGTCTTTGCTTTTTTTTTTTTTTCCTTGTCGGTCCTAATAGTACAGATCTGTTATTGACCACGTTGCACGCGAGAGATTATCACAGAGTACTACATATCATAGAATATGTCAGCACCTCCTTTCAAACACATATAGAAGGATACTCACACTTTCTCAACCGGGACGAGTCGGAGAAAGACCCTTTATCCTCCTCACTTTGGCAACCTCCCAATGATCAAACGCCATGCTACACAAGGCTAATCCCCCCGTAACCCTCCTCTCTCCTCCTCTCCAGAACAATCCTCTTCACCCCACCAACCGCCACATGAGAAACCCTAACCTAACCTCAATCTTTCTGATGCGGGGAGCTGAAGCTGAAGCCGACTCCGAAGCCGACGACAGCTGCCGGCTGACCTCCATCCCCGACGAGATACGACCAGAGTATACCCAGCCAAACGCATATAGGCCCTTGTGATCGGCTGTCATAACTGATCGGGCCACATATACGATTAGAGAGCTGCTAGGATTTCAGGTCTAAATTTCGGTCTGGAGGTTCTCATTCGTTTGTCCGTCGAAGAGGATATCGGTCCGGTATGGCTGGACGACCACGGGGTGAAGTGCGAGGAGAGGGAGTTTACCTTTACCTGCGAGCCGTACAGGAATCTCTGATCTCGATATCCATAGACAAACTACTAGAGAGAATGAATCATAGTCAAGCTTGAGCCAACCTCCTCACCACCACGTCGACCATCCGCGCCGCCCGCCTCGCCGCCCCAAACTTCTTCTTAAACACCCCCAGCAACTCCACCGCGGCCTCCAGATCCCCAACCACCTTGGTCTCGCGCAGCACATCTGCCAACTGATCTAGCTGTGCTGTTGTCGCGTACATCAGACTCAACGATACTACTAATACTACTCTGACTACTGAGAGATAACTGTCTTGTCACTTTGGTATTCTCCGTCTCTGATTGGCGGATTAGTTCGTCTCGATCCCAGCTGAAGTAAGCAACTTATACATGCAGTTATGCATTTAGAGGCATCCCAAAAGTAGGCAATATAGGCAGTATAGGCAGTATAGGCAAGTCCCAGAGGTTTCAAGGTTAGGGACCAGAGGTACGGTATTCATGGTATACTTTCTCATGGATATGGCCGTGGTTGAGGTCGGCACTCACGAGCCTCGGTGCACAGGCAACCCAAACTCCCGGTGTTGCATCTTGGTTACATCTTCTGGTCCAGGGACAAATCAAAATCAATCCAGGACGATGGAGGCCGAGGTGCTGGCATTCTCTGACATGAACTGACATGAAGGATGCCAGCCCTCACCATCTCCCCACCAGTCTCTGAACACCCGAGCCCTTCAGAATGACACATCCATCCCAACACTGCATCAACCCTGACCCGCCGATCACACAAACTGTAGATCCTTGATCCTCTCCCTCAAAATGGAATCGTCAGCCTCGGCGATGTCCCCTCGGGGGGGTAATGCCGCGAGAGACAAGTCCCAGCATCCCTGAAACCACCCATCAACTGCCGAGAGGGGTGGAAAGACTAGCAACATAAAGGTGACCACCGTCGTCAAGGGTAGAATCTTCTCTCCAGTCGCCATTGTTTCCTGCAGCAAATCCACCAGGTCTAATCCAGAATGAAGACTTCAACCTTGACCACCATCAGCCTGATCGCCTCCGCGGCGGCCTTCCCCCAATACCTGCAGTCTCGCGCCGAATGGACCCCCCAGGAATGGGTCGCGCCAGGGCCTGACGACGGTGAGTCCTCCAGTATCTCAAGGATCTCAAGACCCCAACATACTCACCAGAGACCGCAGCTCGCGGCCCTTGCCCGGGGCTCAACACCCTCGCCAACCACGGCTACCTCCCCCACAACGGCAAGGGCATCACGCTGCAGATTCTCGAAGATGCCATGCTCAATGGCTTCAACATCGAGCATTCCGACGCCATCATCCTCTTCTCCCAGGCCATCCGGACCAGCCCTGCCTACCCGAACACAGACAACTTCGACCTGGCCAATCTCGGCCGGCACAACATCCTCGAACATGACATCAGTCTCAGGTAGACCGTTCTTGCCTCTCCATTCGTTCGCTGGAAAGAGAAAAGAGACTAACCAACTAAACCCTCCAGTCGCTCCGACGCCTACTTTGCCGACCCCAACCCCTTCAACGCCACCGTCTGGGCCGAGACCGCCTCCTACTTCCCCACCGACCTGATCACCGTCGCCCAGCTCGCCAAGGCCCGCATGGCCCGTCTCGCCACCTCCAAGGCCACCAACCCGCAGCACTCCCTGTCCGCCCTCGCCGACGGGTTCAGCTGGGGCGAGTGTGCCTCGTTCTTCGAGATCCTGGCCGATGGAACTACGGGCACCGTCGAGAAGAAGTTTATCGACTACTGGCTTCGTCAGTCCTCCCTTCTTTCCCATCAATCGGATGAGAACGACGCAAAGCTAACATCTCTCCGTCCACTTCTCTTCTAGGCCATGAGCGTCTCCCCACCGAGATTGGCTGGAAGCGACGCACCACCACCATGACGACCGCCCAGCGTCTCTACTACACCCTGCAGCTCCAGATCGCTGCGGGCGGGTCGACCAAGATCCGCCGGGACATGCTCCACTACTAACCTTGGAGGATCTACATATGTATATGTGACCACCGTAGCCAGGTATCTGGGAAATGAAATATTCAATTCTTGTTGTTTATATGTATTGCCATGAGGGATCTAGCGTTCTGAATACGAGTTGGAGCGGCAGTCCAGTCTGTAATCCTCGTGATTCCTCCTCATACGCGGGAGCTCCACCGGTTATTTCCAGGATCACCAGGTCTAATACCCCGCTGAGTTGTAGGATTGAAGATCCTTTGACCGGGCGGCCAAGGGTCCGTTGACATTTACGCTTAGAGAGTGAGGGTGGCTTTCACAGAACGGTGGCATTAGACGAGGTTGGTTATCGTAGTCCTACTCTGCTGATGCTGATGCTAATATCCGTAGGTACTTAGGTAGTATGGTGTCGTATAGAATTCTTGCGCTCAATCAGCATCTTTGTCACCAGCCTATCCATACATATCCATACATAAATTATAAATATCAGCTCATCTCCGCCCACCGATGCCCCAAGACATCCGCCGGCAAATGTCCAATCTCAGGGACAATCTTCGGATTCGCCAGACTGGGCTCCGCGAGGGCCTCCCCCCTCGTCACAATCCCCAACCACAGCAACCCCCGGACCAGCAGACTCAACGGCTCGCCTCGCTCCCTATCCCCAAAATCAGCCTCATCAGCCTTAATTCTTTTCCTTCAAGTAATCCCCTGGGGGGAAGGAGCAGAAAAAAGCAGAATACGTACCGACTCCCCTCCCACTTCCTCTTCGTCCACACCCCCATCTTCCCCAACCCGTGGACAACAAGCAAGTACTCCGCCAGCGCCGTCGCCCGACTACAGTGCCCCACGGCCATCAACGCGCCCCCGAAGACCGCCTGGGTGTACACGTACCGCGAGTTGACGTTCTTGGCGAAGGAGGTCGTGGGGCCCATGGTGCCGAGGAGGAAGATCAGGACGCGCGTGTAGAGGAAGGCATGGATGGGCATGATGGCGTCGTGGTAGGCGAGCGGGCTCTGCGTGTGATACGCCCAGAGGATCTGGATGGGACGGGTGAGGGCGCCGGCTTGGTAGGTGGGGCCTTGATTCATTTATTTATTCATTCAGTTTAGTTTTAGTTTGAGGAGGAGAAAAAAAAAAAATGGGGGGCGGGTACGTGTATGCGGGGGATAGCCATTGGGGAGGCCGTTCACGAGACACAGGGCGGTCCACGAATGGATTAGGCAGGCTGTCACGGCCAGGAGCGAGCACTTGGATCCGCTGTAGTAGAGGAGGACTTCGGTTGTGCCGGAGGCGATGTGCCAGGGGAGTGCTGGAGGAGAGATCCGTTTAGTTAGTCCGTGAGGGGGTAGACTGGGGGGGAGGTGGATGTACCGCTGTGGGGATGTCGGTAGGTGTGTCCCTTGTTCAAGACATGGTATATAGCGAAGATGAGGTATAACGGGACGAGGATCTCGTTGGAGTCGCTGGTGTACGGGTGCTGCAGCAACATGATATGGGATTCCGTGCGGTGTTCTGGGACCAGTAACAGAGATGGAAGAGATCGAAGACGGAGAGATCAGGAGAGCTCACTCGTTGTCGCAAGCGAGGTCTTTGAAGTACGTCTAAAGCCAACGGGATGTGTGCACGAAGAGTATTTATAGGCAACAGCCTACCATCTCGGGGAGTCAAGTCGAGTATCAAGCATCCTACAGCTTCATAGTTGTGTATCGAGTCAGGAGGGGATCGGGAGTTGGGTGGATCATCCCTGCGTCAAGAGGAATGTAGAACCAAGGGAGGCTCCTGCTGATAGAGCCTTAAAGAAACAGAAACTTCTCGGTCTTAAGCCACACAAGACTCAAGATTGTGACAGAGAGAGCAATACTGAAGTTGGATTCCTCAAGGCCCGAAACAGTGGGCATCAGTCGTACGAGTATCTGATCCAGAGTTCGCTTACTTTTCTGTGCAACACTCCAGACCCAACAATGTCACTCGGCTTCGGCATCGTTCGGTGAAGGCGACCATTCTTTAGCATCAACATATCTCAGTTCCTATCCTGGACGTCTCGGCTTAGGCCTGACTCTGGTGTTGCCCCTAGTTAGGATGAGGATGCATGCGCATTGGGGAGATTAAGATGCATGTCCCGGCGAGAGTATGTGGCGTGAGTGGACCTCCATCCTGCAGAATGCCTGTGTCACACTCGGTCCCTATGACGTAGCCCCTCACTCCTTCACCACGATGCAGGGCGGGTTACTGCAGATCTCGCTCTTCCAGAGTCTGAGTTTTCGGAAATTGAAAGAGTCCGAGGGTCGACGTGTAGATAGGAACTAGTCCTCTATCAACGGAGAACCCCCCTCAGCTAGAGATACCAGTTACAGAGATGATTCCAGTATCTCTGGCTTGGCTAGAACTCGTATTCCCTAGCTCCTCCGTCGAGGTCGACGAAAGGCGATAGCCAGGGTAGGTATCCAGTACAATATCTTATTAACTACAGTCGAAAATCGTATATACTAAAACAGAAATCTTCCTTTATACACCGGCGCAGTGATGCCGAAACAGCCCTCCTTAGCACCGCACGCGGCCATATTCATCCACGTACAGGTGAGTGCCAACCCCACAGATATACCCCGTACTCGACGTCGTCTTCCGGTCAAAGCCCCCCTTCCACCCTCAAACCTCCTCCATCTCCAGCCGGAACTCCGTCTTCGGCTTCCCATCCTTAATCCTCAGCTTCTCAAAAAACACATACACCGCATAGAAGACAAGACTCGAATTACCCTCTTTCGGCCCCGACTTGGACAGGAAACTGTTCAAGGGACCCGTCTGAAGACTCTTGCCTTCCCTATGATGGAACGTCTTGGAGATTTCCCGGCAGAAGCCCGTCAGCGTCATCTCGGACGCACGCAGGCGAGCCCGGATTTTCTTCCGGACCTCGTCACAGGTATCGTACACCTCGACGGCATCTTCCTCTTCGCCGGGAAGCGAGATCTCGCTCACGTCGTATTTCGGGTCATCTTCCACCCGCGTCTTCTTAGTAGTGGGGGTAGCCGCCTTCTTCTTCTTCTTCTTCTTCTTCTTCTTCTTGGGCTTGATGCCCTGGAGCTCCCGCTTGGCGAAGAACCGGTGCGCATTGTGGTAGACGTCCGAGTACATGCCTTTCATCGTGCCGCTTTGCTTCAGGAAATCGTAGTAGGCCTTGGACGAGACGTTGATGGCGTCCTGGAATTCACCGACTTTCATCTCCTTGGTCTTGATGAAGTTGTTGATCTTGGTCCGCATCTGGCCGCACGTCCAGCGCGTGATCTCTAGGCGTGGATCATCCTCGTCGATCTCCTCGAGTGCGACGTCGGGTTCCGATGTCACTGCCTTGCGCTTTTTTTCCCGTGGATGATGAGGCTGCTAACGCGGCTTGAGTAGCCTTGACGCGGGCGTCGAGACTCTGGAAAAGTTTCGGCGTGAGAACAACACCATTGGGGTTAATTTCTTGTAGGGCAGCTTCCAAGGTTGCCATGGTGAAGGTTTATCAGGGCGAATGTCTTCACTTGATGGACAGTTGGTGGGTGAGGAGCACTGATTATGACGTAAGTAAACAAAGCGTCGCGTGTCGTGCCATGTGACCTGTCATACCCTCATCTGGAGACCAAGGCAGTTAATAGAAATATCAATATCATGAAGTTCATAATCAATGAGACGCAATGAAATCAGGTCCCAAAGACAATAAAGTCTGCCTGAGGCACCGATCCATTTCCTGAGAAGCACGATGCAAAATCTCAGCAGTACATTGCCGACTCTATGGTATAATGCAAACGCGCTTAAAAGATGATAAAAGTATACATAAAAATGCCGAAAAAACGCCAAATATCCATGTCATCAATGGTTATGTTAAACAAAACTTAAATCCCAAGTCCAGTGACATGAAAGGATTATATACTCATGTGGTGTCAATCGATGACATGTACGCCAATCCAGCCTGCTAGTTTGGACTAAAATTTAGATCTTAGATACTAAAAGTCACATATTGGCACGAATTATTCTAGTTATTTTTTTGGTTTTAGTAAATTATAACCTCCCCGACTGTCAATCCTGCAGCCTCGTCCTGGTATAGAGAGCCCGGTTGGACAGCTCTTCAAATCCCGTAATATCTTACCAGAATTATTTTCTTTAATGTGCAGGATGTTCTAGATACTCAATTCTAAATCTCTATAAGTATCCTAATACCAGAAGCTCCTCGAATGCTGAATAATACGGAAGAAAGAAAAAAAAAAAGCCCTGTCATATACAGGGCGTGAGTTTGTAGTCAGACTATATGTGGGGAAAAAAACTGCCCTTTTTCAATGGTTCACTCGCAACGACTCTTTCTTTTTTCCTCCATAGTTTTTAATTGCCTCCTCTCAAGAGAATATCACTCACGACCTCTATACCCTCATTCACCTACAAGAAAACCTCAGTCACCTACAAGAAAAATCACCATGTCCTCTCAACCAACAATCAGACTCGCAACCCCCGAGGGTAAGGTCCCCCGCATTTCCCCCCACCCCTGGTCCATTACCTTATCTTCCAGCCAGACTAACCATCCAACAGATGTCCCCCTCATCCTCCAATTCATCCGCGAACTCGCGGACTACGAAAAAGCCCTTGATGAAGTCGAGGCCACCGAAGAATCCCTCCTCGCAACTCTCTCCTTCCCCGATAGTCCGCCCAAGCGAGGTTCCGTATACACTGCGCTCATCACCCCCCCAGCAACCGCAGAGAACCCCGCTCCGATCCCTGTAGGCATGGCCTTATTCTTCTATAATTACTCGACGTGGCGTTCCGCCCCGGGGATCTACCTGGAGGATCTCTATGTGCAGCCCAGCGCCCGCGGTAATGGGTACGGATTCAAGCTGCTGAAATACCTTGCCGCGAAGGTGCTAGAGGTCGATGGACGGCGGTTGGAGTGGAGCGTTCTCACGTGGAATGAGCCTAGCATTAAGTTCTATAAACAGGTTGGGGCCAAGGCGATGGAGGAGTGGATGAAGATGATGGTCGAGGGGCCAGCGTTGAATAGGTTGGCGGAGGAATTATAGAGAAAAAAGAGTTAGATAGAGTGAGGCCGGTAGATTACCTACTAGGTAGTAGTATATGGTGATACGTTTGTGTTGGTTCATAGTTTAGACACCGCGGATGAGGGGTAGGTAGGTTCATATAATAATTTATTTAAAATTGAATTGACGCCAACTTTGGGGTAGGTCGGGTTGGAGACAGGAAACCATTTTCCGATCAAGTATATACTTGGCCTGCAAAGCCCCAGGAATGACATTAAAACATACCCAGATAGATCCTCGCCACCATGGCCACCCTCGCAAACAAATTGGCGATCAGCACCTCGTCTCTCGGACAGAATCCGGCCCATACTCTCGACCGCAAGATCCACGCCGCCGCCCAGCAAGGCTTCTCTGGTATCGAAATCGTCTACAATGACCTGAAGAATTATAGCGAGCTACAGAAAACCCCAATAACCACCGGCGCAAAGCAGATTCGCACATTATGTGACAATAAAAACCTCTCGATCATCTCACTGGCACCATTCGAGAACTTCGAGGGCACTAAATCCCCCATCCAGGACCGACTAGCCGTAGCCGCCCGTTGGATCGAGATCGCCCGCATCCTAGGCGCAACATATCTTCAGGTCCCAGCACAATACGGCGATAACTGCACCGGCGACGAAGCCACCATCGTATCGGAGATGCAGCAGCTCGCGGATTTCGCAAGTGCCTCCTCACCAGTCGTGGCCATCGCTTACGAACCCATGTCATGGAGCCATTTCTATTCAACCTGGGAAGCGTCCCTAAGACTTGCAGAACTGGTCGACAGGGGGAACTTTGGTTTATGTCTCGATAGTTTCCACGTTCTCACCAAGCTCTGGGGAAGCCCATTTGAGCCCTCTGGCGTGTATCCTAACGGACCGGGCGATTTGGCCGACTCGCTTCATCGATCAGTGACGGAGCTCCCCATGGAAAAGTTGTTCTATGTACAGCTATCCGATGGGGAACGCTTCGACCCGCCTCTCTCGAGCAGCCATCCTTGGTATATAGAGGGCGAGGCTCCGGAGCTTACCTGGTCCAAGCATGCTCGACCTTTCCCACTGGAGAGTGAATTTGGGGGGTATCTTCCCGTGGCTGATGTCGTGCAGGCGTGGCTGGTCAACAAAGGATTTACTGGTTGGGTATCCATGGAGGTGTTTGACAGGCGCATGCGTCAGGCGAGTTTTGAGCCTGAAACTGCGGCGGCAAGAGGATGGGCATCATGGCAGAAGCTTCGAGGAATCGTTGGGCGTGAAACAGTTGCCAAAGCGTGACTTCTGCCGGAGTGGAATCAGATAATCCTTGAAAAGAAGCTAAGAATTTAATAGCGCAACATTAGTCGGTGGACTGCAATAACTATACCTAACACTTTCGGCCCATGCTCCAACGTTCGGGTCCTCTGAATGGAGAAATTCTTGGGATTTCGGCCTGTCATGTCCTTCATTGAGTTGTAACATGTCGTCATTTTGAAACCTCTTCCATGTGGGAGGTACCACGTTTAGATGCCGGCCAAAAGCGTCCCTAGCCACAGAAGGGGATAAGATAAGTATTTATCAAGATCCCTTGCTGTCGACGATTAAAAAAGGCAAGCCATCCACATCTCCTGAACGTTTAATAGACATTATTGGTGAAAACAGGAAGGGATTTGATCCTGGGACTGGTGGTTCATTCCAGCATAATGACAAACTGTGAGCCCCTCTTGCTATTTGCATCCAGAAAAGGCAACCCTGTTCGCACAATTCAAATTTGGCTATGGATTGGACGTTACCATTCCCACGAGCCAGAGTAAAAATAAAAAGACATCAGATCAGTGGTCCCAGAGGGGGTCGAACCCTCGACTTTGACGTTATTAGCATCACACTCTAACCAACTGAGTTATGGGACCTGATTGGTTGGAATATCGATGCCAAAAATGGCCACTGATTCTGTCTGTCAGGTGTAGATGATCTAGGGATCCTTCAGATGATTGTTTTCACGTCGAGGTGGAGTATGGGGGGGATGTTTGGTATTACCACCACAGCTAAATGGGTGAATAACTCAGGAATTGCGGGCCTGTGGGCCTGCGGGGTACCGGGGTAGAGGTGATTGAAACCCATAGTTATTTAAAGACTGCGTGGGGTGTTAGTTATATATAGCACCAGGGGAAGCAGACTATTGATTACAAGGCGGGCCATGTCGGACGGGTACTAATGAGTGTTTAGTATCTAAATATAGTTGAAACTCTGTGAATCATTTAAAAATGAATCCAATGTGCAGGTAGATAATCCTGAATGAAGAATATAGGCTGAGTGTGTTACATTTCCTACCGGGTAGTTTGTAGTAGGAATGGGGACTTGATGATGGATGTTGTGATGTTGCCCGCCAAAGCTCTAAGGCGGCGGCAAATGGCAAAATACTAGTTTCATGTATAATGCACTAATTCGGGCGGTCAGACATCAACTGGTCCCATAACTCAGTTGGTTAGAGTGTGATGCTAATAACGTCAAAGTCGAGGGTTCGACCCCCTCTGGGACCATCACCTTTTTTTGTGTTTTCCTATTTTTAACACTTTTCTTGAGGTTCCAAACCCTCCTGGATGGGGTCGCTGAACACCACGCATCGTACTTTCTTTATGCACATGAATAGGTTAGTTTTGGTAGCCAATGGCCCCCACGTAGAGAAAGCCGAAGCCTCCGTGGTGACTAGTTAATGGTTGCCTGAGACTAAGTAAGGTAAACCCTCGATGATACCGTGTCTCCGTGTTTCTGTCTCCTAATAATCTAAGTACCAAGCGCAATCATGGCTTCCGAAACGCCAACAAAGTTACGCGCTGCCAGTGAGTTTACAAATCCTAGGTACAGAGCACCAAGTAACCAGAAAATATAGGCAAAACCGAGAGACGATGCACGATGCGTCATGCTCTCGGCTGGTATCGAGCATTGATCATCAGCGGAGTCTATACCATGCGCCAGAAAGATCCTTCACTCGATACCACCCACGTTAATTCCTACATACCCGCTCTGAAATGGTGCATCGAGTCCCATCCAATACTCAGCGCCGCCATACAGGGCGAAGGGAGCGAGGCTCCGGAGTTTGTGCGGCCGACAACTCTGGATCTTCACAAACATGTGAAGATACTTGATCCAACGGCGTCTAGGTATAAGTCCACCAACGAACTAGAATTACTCAGACAAGTCACATTGGAGGCCCATGACCAGCCATTCACCGAAGTTGAGAGAATCCCTCCGTGGAAAATCGTCGTACTCCCGCTCCCAGAGGAAGCCGGCAGCTCGAAGCAAAGAGTATACATCATCTATGCTTACTCCCATACACATGGCGATGGGAAATCCGGCCTTGCCTTCCACAAAACATTCCTCCAGGGACTTCAAGTTGCCCATAGCCAATACGACACGAGTCCTGTATACCAGCCTTCTCCGTCACCTCTTCCGCCAGCATTAGAAGACGCCTGCGATCTGAAAATATCTTGGTCTTTCTTACTTTCTCCTCTCATTCAGTTATACCTACCCGGATCTCTGATCAGGTTGTTGGGTTTACAAGGTTCCGACACGCCCTCGGCCGTCCATGCTTATGTTGGCAAGCCTGTGAGCCATGATCCCGACAATTACCGTACAGGCTCACAATTGCTCGTAGTGGATAACGGTCAACTCAGTGGTGTACTGAAAGCCTGCAGAGCACAAAATGCCAAACTTACCGGTCTACTCAACCAACTGGTCGTCCGTGCGCTGAGCGAGGCCCTACCAGCCGAAACGGGAAGCAAGAGCTTCATCGGTCGGATCATCGTTGACCTAAGGTCACTCATTCCAGCCTACTCGGACGATACCATGGGGAACTGTGTATCCGGAGTCAACGAGACTTCCTTCAGAACCGACCTAAGCCAGAATATCGATTTGAAGGGTGACCACGCCTTCTGGGACGCGGTGCGCGCGACAACCGCCCGACTCGCTGCATCAGCCAACACTCTTGAGGATCAACCAATGGGCCTCCTAAAGTATCTCGGAAACTTCCGCAAATGGTACCTTGGACAACTTGGAAAAGACCGCGACTCATCCTACGAGATCAGTAACGTAGGTGTCTTTGATCCTTTGGGGTCGAGCCAATCCACTGCTGCTGTTACTGCAATCCCACAGGGAGAATGCGTCTGGGAGATCGAGAAAATGCTCTTCTCCCAGCCAGCCAATGTCACTTCTTGTCCTTTGAACTTTCAAGTCGTGACCAGGAAAGGCGGAGACATGATCATTTCCCTGAACTGGCAGATCGGAGTTTTGGGTGTGCCAGACGAGAATACCTTTGCAAAGAAGATTCTCGACATAATCGGGGATCTGCTGGCTGAAGTTGCTTCAGCCTCGACATAGGCGGCACTTCTCTCCATTGAAGCGGGATCTAACAATATATGCCGAATATATTTCATGTACTTAATGAGTCTGACCTACCTTGCTCTAAATATAAACTTTTCGTCCATTCTAATTGACGAGTTCAGAGAGTGACATGTACAACATTTTCAGCACAACTTTGGAAACAGTGTCTAATCGGGTCTTGGCTGTTCATAAACTAATTCAGGCGGTCAGACATCAATTGGTCCCATAACTCAGTTGGTTAGAGTGTGATGCTAATAACGTCAAAGTCGAGGGTTCGACCCCCTCTGGGACCACCACTTTTTGCTTTTTGGGTCCTTCCTCGGTCAATTTTGGAACCCTTGAACGTCAAACTGTTTTTTTTTGGGGCGTCTGACTTGTTGCCCGACCAAGTGCTCAGTGGCAGAGGTACTGGATGCTACGAGTTGAAATGGAACTGAAATGAAAGCATTTTGAATGGATCTATGAGTGGAGGCCATTCAACTCATCAGACGCTTTGACATTTGATCATGGAATTATAATGATTCTTCATATATAAGCCCACTTCTGCTTTAAGAGGTACCCTGGAACCTCCGGCATTTCCCTTCATCATTGGCATCACGGGTGCCTTCCCTATCCCACGAACTTCGGATGTCTGTTTCATCGAGGCCCAACCCGTTCTCCACACTTGCAGGGGCTACTGAGACTTCCAGCCCCCAGCATCGTTCTAGTTCTATATGCAAGAGAATAACTTATCCGGGTGGGGCAAGTTGTCGTCAGTGTCGCCGTCAATGTTGCTTGTCCTCGACTATTTGCGCATAGGTAGTGGCAGCGGCCGTGAGTATGTTCTTTGATTTTCCGTGATGTCTTACTGAGTGTTTCCTGGGGGCGTGCCGTCGCGTGGACTTCCGCGGCCGGTTGGCTGGTGGTGGGTAGGTCCTGGGCTTTTAAAGGTACATGTGGAAGCTTTCAAAGAGTGGCTTAATTATATTCCAGTTCGGTGCTCGATTGCCTAGTGGGTTGACCTGGTACTCCTTCAAGGCGCGTATGTCCGCTTCAATTTGGATCACGTGGTCGTGTATGGTGGATGGCTGGAAGCCCAGCTGTGGCGCAATGTGGCTTCCCGACATACCTTCTTGGTATTTGGCGATACATAGAGAGCCGGCAAGTAAGCTGAGACACGGTCTGAACCAAATAGATCAGTGGTGGTGGAGAAATTTCAAAAATCAGGTATCAAACAGTAGGTGGTTGTTTTTTCCCCAGCCGCTCCGGAGAGACCTGGGCATGCTGACTAGGAAATGATTGTCTTCCACTCCTCGTTTCGCCTCACCGTAAGTTTCTTCTAAGCCATATTCCCTGTCTCTAATAATAGACATGTAGCTGCCTACGCAGGAGAGGTGACATGACTTCTAAATATCCTGATGATATTGCATACATCTGCATTTCCAGCACAGCTAAGGCTCCCGAACCGCGACATGGTCAGGTCGTCGATGTTTCCAAGGGTGAAATGCTCGCTTGGGGCGGCACAGCCATCCTGGAGCGATTACCGTCTGGCGCGGTGGCAAAGACACCCATCCCGAATCCATATTGCTCCCCCGAAGAGCGGGACCATCGTCGGAATATGCGGCTCGAAGCTGAAATCTATGCATTGATCGGGGATCACCCACGGATACCCAGAATAATCAACTGGGATGACGAAGCCTGCTGTCTCACGATGGAATACCTGGAGAACGGCAATTTAAAGGACTATGTTCATCAGAACAGTCAAAATATAACCCTGCAACATCGGATTCGGTGGTGTTTGCAGGCTACCGAGGCTCTGGGTGTTCTGCATGGCCATAACCTTATCCACTGCGATCTACCACCAAGGAATTTCCTTCTTGACTCGGATCTTAACGTCCGTATTGCGGATTTTGGCGGCGCTTCTCTATCTGGTTCTGATCCTTCTGCTACACCGGCGACGAGATTTCGACACCCTGACTATGAAATCGACGCTGCGCCGGTTTTCCAAGATGATATTTTTAGTCTTGGATCTCTTATATATTTCATAATGACCGGCTATTATCCATACGAAGACCTGCCGAGCGATAAGGTGGAGAACCTCTACGAAATCAACAATTTTCCAGACGTCTCTTCAATTACTGGTGGTAATATTATTTCTCAATGTTGGCTGCGAAAAGCTGCATCTGCCCAGTCCGTATATAGCTCCCTTGCCACTATTGAAGTAGACGAATCCTCCAAACCCTTATAAGGAAGAGTGTCGAGCCCCTTTAACGTTCATCATGTTCCGCAAAGCCTTCGTCCCTGTGGTTCGGGCACTCGCTTCTGGTGATTGTTTGATTGAGGTTTTTTTTCTCCTTCGGAGCATTGTTGTCCAGTCACCAAATACGAGGAGCATCCCATCGTGACGAGGATACGCCTTGCCCTGCGTTAAAAGAGGCAAAAGAAAAACCAGCACGAGAGTAAGTAAGTAGTAAGACTTCGTTAGAGAAGAACACCCCGGAAAGGGAGCAAAAAAGCCAAAAAAAAAAAGGTGGTGGTCCCAGAGGGGGTCGAACCCTCGACTTTGACGTTATTAGCATCACACTCTAACCAACTGAGTTATGGGACCAATTGATGATGCTTGTTTTCCTCAGAGGCTACATAAGGGGGGAATGTCCCCCGCCAAATCACATGACTGACAAAAAAAATAACCTTAATGATAACTCAAGCTCATCAGGCATGATGAAAAAAGTAAAAAAGCAAAAATTTTGGTGGTCCCAGAGGGGGTCGAACCCTCGACTTTGACGTTATTAGCATCACACTCTAACCAACTGAGTTATGGGACCTGGTTGATGAGTCGGAACTGGTTTCTGTGCCACAAGAGGGGTGACTTAACCGAAAAATATTGTCGATTATCATGTGACATTACTAAACTAATTACGTAATCCGAATCTCGTTGAGCTAGTTATATCACATGACTATTACCACCATACCTGCCTCCCATTCATGAAGCCAAAAATCGCGTCGTCGCAACAGCTAGCCGGTCCCATAACTCAGTTGGTTAGAGTGTGATGCTAATAACGTCAAAGTCGAGGGTTCGACCCCCTCTGGGACCACCAAAATTTTTGCTTTTTTACTTTCAACAATGTCGATTGATGTTGAGGCCCAAAACAACACCCATAAGGAAGGTACTACGGACAAGCCACAGCCAACTCAACAACTCCCTTCATCTCGAAGAGTAGTGTTTCGTCATAATGCGTCACCGTCATTCTCCAATCAACGTCCTCTATTGTCCCCGGAATCTGCATACCTCGACTCGACTCTTGGTGGAGATGGGTTTGCGAGATCCAAAGATTTGGTGATGTTAGCGCTGACGTCTGAGGGGTGATCCACGGTCCATCCCGCGCCAAGTCGATCGAGAAGGGCTTAACCCTGCCGGGATCTCTGAGCTTTGACGTCGTCGCTGGAAAGCTGGCCGCGTGGTGACGACACTTTAATCAGCCCCCCCCCCTTATCCTCCGCCTTCTTGAAGGCAGCTCTGGAGGGAACATTATTACCAACAACCTCCTCTCATTGATATCCTGGATATTATTGCGTTAGTTTATTTGGAGGAAATGGCTTCCTCCCCTCCTAAGAAGACCCTCCATCACAATTACTACGTGGACTACGTCATCCGGTACAGCTTCGCCGATGTTGGTAAGCGTGCCGCACCTGAGCGCAATGGATGAATTTTAACCATA
This sequence comes from Aspergillus panamensis, assembly GCA_027569225.1. NCBI lineage: Eukaryota > Fungi > Ascomycota > Eurotiomycetes > Eurotiales > Aspergillaceae > Aspergillus > Aspergillus panamensis. The sequence goes on along the minus strand of JAPDER010000051.1, from coordinate 68,221 downwards.
GTAGACCAATCCAAGGCGGCTGAAGAGCTTCAGCTCTTGCTTCGGAAGTTATTCGAGGTAGGATTGCAGATGGAGGTGAGACAGGGAGAGGATTTATCCCTTCTTATCTTCGTCCGAGCTTCAAGGGAGAAGAGCCTCCAGCGTGCCGTCTACCAGTCCCGGTAAGCACTTGCGAATTAACCATTCCCCGTCGATATGTCGATCCCAATACTGATAACAATTCTGTGGCAGTATTCGTGACTGGCTCCATGGCGTCCGCAGCTCAGAACCCGAACAGGATTCCTCCACTCAACCGCAGATAGAATCCGAACGATTGCGCATTATATACCATATGATCACATTCCCCCGGGAATTGGGAGGCGCTGGTATTACCCCTGGACACGGCGACTGGAAGAACGTCATTGCGGTATTCCCGCTCCACGACGAGCAGTCCAACAAACGATATCTGAGAGAGTGGAGTAAAAAGACCTTCTTGTCGGATGAGGACCTGGATCAGATACGGGGCAAATTCGGAGAGACCGTACGGAAAACAAGCCTTTCTGATCCAAGTATATAAGCTAATTCTTCGCATGTAGGTGGGATTTTACTTCACTTTCCTGCAGGCCTACTTCAGGTTCCTTATCTTCCCAGCGGCATTTGGGTTCTCTTGCTGGCTGATACTCGGATCATTCTCTATCGTGTATACTGTCGTAAATTGCCTCTGGTGCATCATCTTCATCGAATACTGGAAAAGAGAAGAGGAGAACCTTAGTTGCCGATGGCAGACAAAGGGTGTCTCGGTGGTTCGGCACAAGCGACGGCAGTTTAAGCCAGACAAGCAGATCGTCGACGACATCACTGGCGAGACTATTGGTGTATTTCCGGTGACAAAGCGGGTATACCGACAGCTTCTCCAGGTTCCTTTTGCAATCATTGCCACGATTGCATTGGGTGTTATCATTGCGACCTGCTTCGCGATCGAGATTTTCATTTCCGAGATATACAATGGCCCGCTCAAGGGATACTTGGTGAGCTGGTCGCTAGAAATATTACTCGCAGAAACTGACCTTTGAGGAATACAGGTGTTTATTCCTACCATTCTACTCTCTGCCCTGATCCCCAGCATGAGCACGGTTCTGGTATCCGTTGCGACCAAGCTGAACGACTATGAGAACTACGAAACCCAATCCGCATACGACACCGCACTGATACAAAAGGTCTTCGTGATCAACTTTATCACCTCCTACCTCCCAATCTTCCTAACCGCGTTTGTATACATCCCCTTCGCCAACTTAATCGTGCCTTATCTCGACGTCTTCCACCTAACCGTCCGACCCTTCGTCTCCAAAGAGCACGCAACGACCGCTCGCGCTAAGTTCGCCATCGACCCCAGCCGCCTGAAGAAGCAAGTCATCTACTTCACTGTGACCGCACAAGCCGTCAATTTCGCAATGGAAACCATCGTGCCCATTCTCAAGCAGCGCGCCTTCCGCTACTACAAAGACTATCAAAAGAAGTGCACCGGCCGAACAGACTCCGACCAAGGCAAAGAATCATCCTCCAAATCACCCACGCCGCAACATACCACCTACGACGACCCCGCCGACGAAGTCAAATTCCTCACACGCGTCCGCAACGAAGCCGAACTCTCTGACTACGACGTCACCGATGACCTCCGCGAAATGTGCATCCAATTCGGCTACCTCGCCCTGTTCTCTCCTATCTGGCCCCTCGTCCCAGTCTCCTTCCTCGTCAACAACTGGATCGAGCTCCGCTCCGACTTCTTCAAAATCATCATCGAATGCAAACGACCTAACCCGCAGCGCGCAGACACTATCGGACCCTGGCTAGATTCCCTCGGGTTCCTTTCCTGGGTCGGGAGCATCACCGGCGCCGCCCTCATCTACATGTTCAACACAGACGTCGACGGCCCCAGCGGCGAACCCACAGCAATCAAGGGCTGGGCCCTCCTCCTCTCCATCTTCTTCTCGGAACACTTGTATCTAATTTTCCGCTACGTCATCCGTCTCGTCATCGCAAAGCTTGAACCGCCCAATGTCCGCAAGGAACGCACGGAGCAATACATGCTCCGGAAACGGTACCTCGAGGCGACGATCAGTGTGCGCAGCAGCGACGACGAAGAAGATGCCCCTCCCGTCTTGAAGGACGAGTCCATGGATCTAGAGGATATCACGCGGGAGACACTGGAGAATGATGTGCGGACATGGTCGAGACATGGCACGGAGCCTGAGGAGAGGTTCTGGATGAGACAGAAGGGGTGGAGGGAGTCGGCGAAGATTGCGTCAACGATTATTCAGACTCAGCCTGTGAAGACAAAGACGGAGACCAAGAAGCAGCAGTGAGTGAGTTGAGTGAGTGAGTGAGTGAGCGGGTCAGTGTTGGGGTTGCGACTCCTTTTTTTTTTTTTTTCTTTCTGCTGAGGTTTGTTTTTGAAGTTTTGTGAGAATGGTACACGGGTAACACATAATAAACTTTGGCTTCATTGATTAACATGCATATTTTTATGGTTCAAGAATATTCTATATGAGGTATTTTGGAAGAGAAGATTGAGATATTTTGGGTGCCCTCGAGATGTGTTCTGGACATCTTGAGGTTGTTCACATTCACAACAAGCGTCCTGATATCCCGACTCGGACATCTAGTAGACAGGTAGGCCCTACAGCTCTGAATAATTACAGATATCACGCGCTCAAGTGCTAAGTAAGGTAAATAAGGATTTATGGTTATTTTGGTAAAAACAGGTTCGCCCTCGCCCGTCACTGCTCTAACGCCCTCGATATGCCCGACAAACCGGTTCAATTATAACCATATGGGCACAAAACAATATCCTTTGGACGTTGTGCTACCTACTAGTAATGCATGGAATTAAAAGTTTTATGTACTGATTGCTATATACCGAAGCCAAATTTCCGAACCACCTAACCACCCACCCAGCCACCCAACCAACCAACCTGTATCCACCGGTAAGTTGTAAATTCATTAGTCATTATTATCGTCCTGCCCATGAAACCAAGAAACAAAACCAAAAACACATAAAGATGTCTTTTATACCCCCTAAGGGTAAGTAAGGTGTATTACCGACGTCGGAGCTCAAGGACTTGCTCGTCCCAGCTCAATGACTCCCAGTCTTCGTCATCTTCATCTTCTAGACCATCTATCATCTCCTGGTCTTCGGAGGATTGAGAGTCAGAGGAGGGTGTGTTGGTTGTTGGCTGAGGGGAGGGTACGTTGAACGGAAAATCACCCGGCTCAATAACTTGCAGCTCTTCTTCCCAGTCAATATCTTGGACGTTGCTTGGGCCTAGGAGGAATTCCCCTAGCTTGAGGACTGCATTGAAAGTCTCCTTTCCGGTTGGTATGATATATTCAGATGGAAGGAGAAAGCCGTAGCTTCCCCGATCACGCAGCTTGATCTGATAGGAGTACCGTGTGTGCAACTCATGGTAGAACCAGTCCAATGCGCTACCGCCCGAGCTGCCGCCCACGGGGAAGAAGCTCTTGGCGTTGGGTTTATCTGTGTTTGTAACAATGCCTTCACAGGCTGACGTAACATCATAGATCTCATGCGTGGTCAGCCGGATGACCTTAGCCAGGCCAAGACCTAGCTCTTCAAGACTTTCGAGCGTGGGAGGCACAGAGGAGCAGGAGTACGAGAATGGGTACAGGATTTGTTGCGAGTAGGAATGAAGATCCACGAAGCCGACGATCTCCGCATTGTTGTTATGTGTTTCGTTAAGCGCCCATTGCGCTAGCTGTCGAGATTCCGTGGCTTCGAAGGGTTCCTCGCCTGCATAGTTCTCAGAACAAGGGTTGGCATGGATTCGCTCACCGTCCCATTCGAAGTCCCATGCGCGATCTAGGTCGATACCGGGACAGAAACGGAAACTTGTGGGCTGTCGATTCTTGCGCCACAGACGGTCGGTATCCCAGGTGTAAACGTATCCGTCCGGGTTGAGGGTCGGGATGAGAACCCAATCATAGTCCTGTAATAGGCGGGTGACTGCTTTGGAATTTCCGAACTTGGTAATCAGGCTGTAGGCTACATATGTAACTGTTGATGTACTGATCCATTCTCTAGCGTGGCTCCCGCCAGCTATCACAATTGTCCGACGTGGCCCGGCTGACTCGTTGGGATCAGCCGGTGCGCTTAGTCGAAACGCAGGTATCTCGCGACCTTCGTACGAGACGCCGACGTTGATTAATTTAACATGGGAAGAGAACATAGAGGCCATCAACCGCATCCAGGGTGTAATGACCGACAATGGTTGGTAGTCGCGGAAGAAGAGTTGGGAGGATTGCCGAACCGAAGGGCTGAAGGTGGATTGTCCTTCGAATCCAATGGGTCGTCGAGTTGGATAGGTAGCATATATCATTTCGGCCAGGTTATCAATAAGGGGAGTGTAGGCCGTCTGGAGGGATGCCGGCAAAAGGCCTAATAAGGAGGGAATCTATTGACAGGGTGAGCACTGGGCTGAGCGGCCGACGATGTCAGGCGCGAGTGACTTACGACTTCCTCTGCCAGCCGGATATCAACAAACTCGGGAGTTGAGGCCCAAACATCCAGGAAGAGAATATCCGTAGCCTCAGCCAGTGCCTCCGCTTCTTTTGTATCGCGTACATTAAACCTAAGGACGACATCACTGCCATACCGAGAAATTCCTCGAGTCGGAGCAGCGTCATCGTGGAGTGGGAACCGGGCTGACGGGGATCTGGGGATTCCCCAGATGGACTCAATAATCCAGTCTCGAAGGCGAATCCATGGCCGGCGGGAATTCGAATGCGACAATAAGAGAGAGACAGGCTCGATGGGAGGTGGGGGAGTGGTGATGCTGGAGCCGGCGGGGATTGCGCTGGTCCTGGCAACAGACAGGACCAGCAAGAGGATATGAAAGAGTGACAGGATATGATAACGCATGGTGGGTAAGAATTCTCAGGGATGACTCAAGGGATCATCGTCCCCGAGACAAAGAAAGAAGAAGAAGAAGAAGATAGAGGGCAGAGAAGAGGTTGGCAATAATGATGATGTGATAATGGAGAGGAGGAGGTGGTGGCGAGTCTTTTTTCTTGCAGTTCCAGAGAAGGCTGTGCCGGGTTAGAAGCCTCAGGCAGCAATATCTATTCCAGGTTCTCCCTAGAGCTGCCGATTTGCCATCAACCTTGCATCATGTGCAATTATCCATTGGCATGGAAATCTTCAGGTATTAATAAGTTATTCCTAGTTCTCCTAGTGAGAGATACACCCTCCATTTGATCGCCCTGTACTCCGGAAGAGGTTTCGATAGGCATCAGGATTCCCATCATCACCCGTTACGACTAGAAATACGCTAAGTAGTAAGGCCAGGTACAGATAGGGCATTTTAGCTGCTCAGGTGTGAATCTGGTAATTTAAAACCATTTCTCATTGGCTGAATTGTTGAACTACCCATCAATCCATCTTAGGCCCGTATTATCATTACCACCCACATTTCACTGCCAGGGAAGGTATTTTTACACTCCATATCCATCCCCTTGGAGAGTCCAGACTCGGCGGTTTCTTCTCATAGCAATTGTTCCAGACACCTTACTTCCCTTTGACTTTGGATCTTACTCTACCAAACTATTCAGGTAGAGTAAGTTCCTGGAAAACCGCCCTTTAGATACTGGTGAAGTATACTATTGTCTTGAGGTAATGAGATGAAATCCCGTCTCTCTCTCTCTCTGACCGTTTCAGCCTCTGTTCCCACTTGGGCTTAGGGTGTGACTTGGTCTAGAACTCTCAAAAGTCTGGAGCATGCTTCATCTTGGAATAACTGCTTTTTTCTGAAAGACGAGGTTGAGACGAATTCTGGGAACCCACATCTACTCCGGAGCAGGTGTCAAAATGCGCCGATAATACCTTGCGGACAGTGCTGTGGTTGGGAGCTTCTTACCCAGTGTTTACCGACTGTCTTCCCTGGCCAGCAGCTTGCTCTAGAATCACCCATCATGTTATGTTGTTGCCTTTTTTTCATTGGGATTTTTTGTTGATGTCGAGGATTTAACTCTTTGGAATAAACTCTCTGGGTATGTGATCGATCAACCTGGCTTTCAGCGTAGTTAAAGATAGAAACAACCCACCCACCGGTGTTGAACGCCATGCAACCTGATTTGCGACCACGTACTCTTCCCACCTTCACGGGCGATCTGGCACCCTTTTTGCAGACGGGAAATAGAGGGGAATCAATCAGATCTGCCACCGTTCTATCTTGTAGTCAGAGACTCAGAGGACTCCGTCGTCACGAACTACGCCCAGTGACACACGTGCCAGACCAGGCAGCCAGGGTTTATCGGCCCGCCGCTCCTCCATCTCATCCCATTATTATTATTATTCCCATCCCAAGCGCTCTCCGCCATCCCCCATTTCTTTTCAGCTCAGCCCTCCTCCCTCCCTCCCTCCCTCCCTCCCTCTCGCTGTCATCAATATCCCTCCCTCGCTTTTACATCATCTATAGCCTATCTATCGACCACACCCCTCACCTCCCATCATTACCACCTTCGCTCTCCCTCCTCCATCGAAACTCGATCATCGCCTGGATTCTCCATCTCCACCCCAACGGCCGCCCTTGCTCCCCTCACACGTACGATCTTGCACTACCCGATCTTATCTCGCGCGCGCATCTTCTCTCCCTCTCCGCCCGGTCCTCCTTTTATCGCTCAAGATCTAGTCAGGATATGGAAATGTAAAAGTTGGGACTGTCGGCTACGATTATCTCTTTGGAATTGCCGTCTATTTTGGCCCCCCCTTCCATTTCCATCGCTGTGATCGGCCGCCCAATCCCCCTGCCCCCTTTTTTTGCGAACTTCGTCCGCCTTCCACCCAACGATTATTCTCGACCTCTCCTCTCCTTCTGGTTTCGACTGGCCTTATTTCTCCTCTCTTCAACTCGGTCGCAATGCTAATCGCTTTCGATTAACGGTGGCTCGCTTTGATACTCCGCCTGCAAGCACTCCATTCAGTACACTCGGATAACAACGCTAGGGGCTTTGGACACAGACTCTTGTGATTGACGAGTTGCGTATGGGTCTCCCACACTGTTCCTGCTGCAGGATCACCTAGAATCAGGGCTTCCAACCCTTCCATCGCCATGCATTGGAAAGGATTACGCCTCGCTACTTTACATGACAACGAGCCTAGCAGGCTGAACTTGGCCGAACCCCAGCTTCGATCCCGCCACAGCGAGCAGCTTTCTCGCCCTACCGTCTCGACAACCAGTCTAGCCCCAAGACACTCCGAGTCCTCTCCGCGTTCCCCGACTCTTACCGGTCTGGACGACAACAATGATCATGATAATCAAGGTGCCGGACGTGATGGCCCGGCAAGGAACCTAGAACCTCCAGCAGCTCAGGCGAGAAGTGCGGGCGCTTCACAGTCGAGCGGCGATAATTCCAGCTGGCGCATCAACAGGTTTAGTTTCATGAAACTTCGCCATGCTTCGGATCCACAACTGTCAAAAACCTATGCTAAGGGGGAGGGAAAGGACACCCCTCCGGTACCAAACCTGCCTCCACGTAAGCTGCCTCCAAACAACTTGGTGCCTGATTTTACAGTATCATTCTTGAGATTGCTAACAAAGCCTTGTAGCTCCCACCATCATCACTACTGCTCCTACAAGCCATGACCTGGACCAGCCCGTAACACGAAAGGGCAAGCTCAAGATTCTTCCCGAGTCCAAAAAGCCCTCGATGGAAGAGCCTCTCTCGAAGAAATCTACTCCCAACGAGATATCCCGTCAATTCGGTAAAGGGTCGACGGCGTCCCCGGCCGCAGATCCCCTATCGGCGTCTCGCATAAGCAGCGAAGAGCCCGGCCGCTTATCAACAACGTCAATACGAAGTGCTGGTCGTGAACGTCCTAACGCTTCCCATCGTTCCTCTGCAGCAGATGTGCGGTTTTCCGAATCCTCTCGCTCGGACCAAAGCCTTGGAGATAGTGCGATATCCCGGACCCATTCTCCAAACGGAGGGTCAAACTTGAGTAGCAAGCGATTCCGCATGCCACGCTTGAAGCGAACCCGTGGTCCCCTCTTCCCCTTACCACCAAAGCCCACCACGCGAGCACTGGAGCTTTCCCGCTCAGGATCCGCACCCGAAGATTCTGCCCCAAGGTCCGATGTGTCGGATGGCCAAGACCACGTCTCTCCTTTACCATCTCCGTCACGCTCTTCAGTTGGCCTCGCCTCCTCCCGTCCTCCTCTGCTTCGAAAAGACTCATCAAACTCCGCCCGTAGCTCTCACTCGACTCCTTCGATCCGGAATAGAGGTCCACTTCGAACCAGACCGAGATCTTCCACATTGGATTCGCTGGCCAACATCCGCGATAGTGACGCACAGCCATCTCCTCATCTCCCATCGTCAGGAAGAACATCCACCTCAACGACTGGGCGGAAGAGCTTTGGTGATATTTTTGGCATAACCCAGCGACTAAGACAAAACTCCGAACCCGCATTCCTCCGCAATGGCTCACCCAGCGGCACTAAGGGGGCGTCAACTCCCCTTTCCAAGCTTCAATCCTATCCAGAGCGAGAGGAGGGTGATACTCATGCTACCTATTTAACGCGGCTCGAAGATAATATTCCAAAAAGCACAATTGCTGGGGTTCTCTCACAATCAGGCGAAGATTTTTATAAGAATACACTCCGCAAATACATGAGGGGATTTTCTTTCTTCGGAGACCCTATTGACATGGCTATACGGAAGCTTCTGATGGAGGTGGAGCTCCCCAAGGAAACGCAACAGATTGACCGCTTTCTCCAGAGCTTTGCAGACAGATATCACGAATGCAACCCGGGGATCTTCGCATCTACAGGTATGCCAGCTTTTGAGTTCAATTCAGACCCGATAATCCCATGACTAACTTTGCTCCTTTCAAGACCAGGCATATTTCATCGCATTTTCAATTCTGATCTTACACACGGATGTTTTCAACAAAAACAATAAACGGAAAATGCAAAAGCTTGACTATGTGAAAAATACCCGTGGAGAAGGCGTGTCGGAAGATATCCTGGAATGCTTTTATGAAAATATCTCATATACTCCTTTCATTCGCATTGAAGACTCGAATGCTAGCGGGCGCCTCCTGGTCAAGCCTCGACGAACCTTGTTCAGGGTCCCTAGTTCTGACCATCTAGCTCGTGCTGCCCGGGAGCCTGTGGATCCTTACACCTTGATCATGGATGGAAAACTGGACACTCTTAGGCCGACTCTCAAGGAAGTCATGAACCTCGAAGATACGTACAGTTGCAATCCGTCAACCGGGCCACCAGATCTCGACGCCTTGCATCGAGCCTTCATCCAGTCAGGTATCTTGCAAATCGTATCCGCGAGATCACGTCCAGATGCGTTCATGCCATCTAGCATCGACAATCCGGCCGACTCCAACCCCGGATTGGTGGATATCAAGGTGGCAAAGGTTGGACTGCTCTGGCGAAAGGACCCCAAGAAAAAGAGGGCCCGATCCCCGTGGCAGGAATGGGGTGCCTTGCTCACTCTGTCCCAACTCTATTTCTTCAAGGATGTGAACTGGGTAAAGTCTCTAATGTTGCAGCGGGAGGCACATCAGAAAGACGGTCGCCGCCGGCCGGTTACCTTCAAACCACCCTTGCTCGAATTCAATCCGGATGGAATCATGTCCACCGACCACGCTGTTGCCCTTCTAGATTCAAATTACAAAAAACACAAGCATGCTTTCGTCTTTGTTCGCCCAAACTCCTTGGAAGAAGTCTTTCTAGCCAATTCAGAAGCGGACATGAATGATTGGTTGGCCAAGCTCAACTATGCTGCAGCGTTTCGAACGACTGGCGTTGGATCAAAAGGCATGATTGTGACTAATTATGATGCTCAACGAAACCGAATGAGCCGCCGTGGCTCATCCACATCCAATATCTCACATTCCTCCGCAGACAAGGATTCTGTTGCACCAAGTTCCGATCTGGGCATAGCAGAAGAGTTAATGACGGCTCGGAAACAACTTATCCAGCAAAAGATTCGCGAGGCAAACGAGACGCTTTTCATCACTCAGAAGCAGCTAGACGAACTCCTAAGGAATGCTAGGCACCTGCAGATACTGACGCCTGTGCACTCGCGGGCGCGGGAGCAGTTGATAATGGGTGCGGGCCGGATGGCCGCCAAGCTCAAATGGGTAAGACAGGACATTTGGCGTACCAAATGCCACCGGGAGGTTCTGGTTCGAGACCTGGGAGAAGAGGATGATAAACTTGAGGTTTTGGGCGAGCGGCAAAACCTACGTTTACAGATCCCCGCTCCGAGCATCTCTTCCAAAGGCGGAGTGGCTGGAGAATCTCTTTCCGATAAGCCAATGTCTCCGATTACCGACGTGTCTCCACGCACGGGTCCTGGAGAGCCCCCTGCCATTAACCCAATTCCGTCCCCACCACGTAGATCAGCCGACGTACTACGACGACCTAGTCTGGCGGCCTCGGTCACATCTCCTGATCTATTCGCTCGTGTTGGCAGGCAATCCTCCGTCGACACGGCGAAGGATCGGACAAAATCAGCTTCACCTCACCCAGCGCACCGTCTGGAGCGCGAGGCATCAGTGCTGAGTGCTGCGAGCAGGATAGATGTGTCCAGTCTTGGCTCTCGAGCCTCCAAGCTCACTTTACCCGGAAGCTTTGATGATGGCGAAGAACGCATTCTTCGCGAAGCTGGTCTACTGGATACACGCAACTCATCTCCCTCACGAAAGGGATCGACAGCTGTCGAGGGTGTTGATAGCGAACAGAAACAAGAGGGCGCGCCCGATGGGCTCCAAGGGGACCAGATGAGCCGTGTGCGCCGCAGCTTCCACCGTACGCTGCGTGATTCAACGAGTGGGACTTATGGAAACTATCCTCGAAGCAAGAAATCACGAGATTCAGCGTCAAGCGCACCTCCTACTGAAGACAGTCAGGGTACAGTCGATGGGGGAGGCCTGTCGCGTAAGACGGGGAGTTTCACGGTGCACGGCAAGAAGGCGTCTATTGTGACTTTTGGGTCTGAATGGCAGACTATGCCCCCGGAGGAGCGCCTCAAGCTCCGAAAACCCACACCGTCTGAAGAGCCACGGGCGTCCGACCTCGCAACCCTCGGTAGTGGGGACTCGATCAGTTCCAGACTGCGGACATCAAGCGAAGTACCGAGAAGACTGTCCAGGGATGAGATTCCGGATGACGGTGTAGAACTGCGCTCCACAATTTCTGAAAGCGCAGTCTCTCCGATGACGCAGGTCGGAGGTGTCCCAGAATCGTCTAACATCGGGCCGGAGGATCAATTGCCATCCGCCCTGGTTAATGACGGAGCTATTGACGAGACCCGGGCATCAGCGCTGCCACCTAGTTCACCTGAACAGGCAGTAAATGCATGAAGAAGTTAACTTCTTGTTACCAAGCATAATATTTGTTTGACTTTTTATGACCTTATACCCCCCCTGATATCTCTCTTATCTTTGGTTTATATTCTCGCAGTGCGTGTTTTATTTTACAGCCCTCTTTGTGCCAGTACGATAGAATCAGCGCAGTCTAGAGTGTGGCGCGCGGTTGTGTCTTTTTCATTCTCATCTCTTACCTTTTATCAGGGTCTTTGCTTTGGCTTGAAGGATACATCTGGTTTTCTAGTGGAATGGGTGGAAGGTTACTGTTTTAGTTTTGGGATACCAGTGAACTTCTCGAACAGCTGTCCAGTTTGGCCTGGGAGTTGATCCGGGAGTGGCAGCACGTACGCTCGAGGCAGGCACAAAAGTCAGAATTTAATAGCATACGTATTATACGCATCTTTTGAAGGGCTCCGAGGCTTCTAGGTTGTAGGTTTCCTCCCAAGGCTGATGCACCAGCCACACAGGGTGCACACATCTGGCTTCCCAGACTTCTTGCTTGATATCGACAACGAACTTCTCCTGGGACACCGAGAACAATGATGCACTTGAGCAAGATTTTCACCCACAATCCCATGCGCAGTCAAAATTCTTTCTTTTGTTGTTTCCCGCCCATCCATCCTCTTCCCTTCTTATCCCCTCTCCCCATTTGCCTTTCTTAACACCTACACCAAATTTAGTCGCTACTTCCTGCCGTTGAAATAGTGATACATTCCTTTTCTTCCAATCTCTTTTTCGGACCTACAGACGACAGACAAATAAAGCACCTATGGTGTTTGGCTTGTCCCTTTGTCTGCCTTACGTTTCTTTGCCCTCCTGCTACCTTCTTTCTCTCGTGATTCAGGTCGGCAGAGGTCTTGCTGCTATCCCAGATTGGCCAGCTCTCTGTAGATGCATTTGGCACTAGCTGGATAAATCTTGTTATTATCTTGGCTGGATATCTTGGATTCATCATGGTGCAGTTGCTCTTAGGTTTTGTGCCGTCACGTGAGTGTTACCCAAACAGACCACCTTGGAGGATGTTTTGAAAATCATCACAACATAATTTTATTTTGCAAGAAAGTCTACAAGATGTGAAAGCTAATCTCATCTCATTTGCTTCAGATCCTGATGGTTCCTCCAATGCGGACGTCCCACCTGCTCCTGTCAGGCCTCCTCGTCGTCCTCGCAAACCACCTGCAGATGATGAACTAATTTTCACTATGGATACTATTGATAGCCATATGTTCAAGAAGGAGTCCATCAATGAAAAATTAGGCAAAGGTATGGTTGCCACGAAGGAAATTGACCCTAACATTGTCGTGTTTGCAGAACCAGTTCTCTGGATGAGAAAGTGGGAGCAAGACGCCTTCAAGAAGAGTGCCTCAATCGTCGCCACGCTTGTCGGAAGGAAAGCTCAGATGATGGGCGAGGACTGGTATGAGAAGTTTATCTCGCTGTCTCACCAAGATGAAGATATCCCGAGTCGTACCACTTCTATTTGGAACGCCCACAGCGTGCCCGTTGCACGGAATGGACATGTTGCTGGAGTCATCCTGGGGCTCAATCTGTCTTGGTTGAACCACTCTTGTGTTCCTAACTGCACCGTCTCCATTGCCCCCATTTTCCCCAGGAACAAATGGGGCCAGATTATTCCAAACGTCAAACCGCGCTGTCTGCAGGTGATCCTGCGTACGTGTAGAAGCGTCGATCCTGGCGAGGAGCTCACTGTGCCTTACATCTACGCCCTTGGGCACGTCAACCAGCGCCGAGAGATGATTCAAAAGCTCTACGAGTTTGTCTGCGCTTGTAAATTTTGTGACACTGTGGCTCCCCCCGTCGAAGAAGCCTATTATTATGCCGGACGCCTGGACTGTCTCATTGGTAAACCCGCAGTGGTCTCCGACGAGCCCGCAATCGCTTTCCATGCCGCCCATGAGACAATCACCCGCTTCGTCGGCGCCAATATCTTTGATCTCCGCTTCGTCTGGATATTTCTCCATTGCGCCTTGGTTGCAGCTCACCACTCTGACATCGCTCGCGCCTATTGCTTCCTCACTCTTGCCCTCCCGGCGATCGCATCAACCCAAGGGGAGAATAGCTATCTCTATTTCCGCACCTGCAGATGGCTTGCCGATATCTCCCTGATGCCCGGGGCAGGGGCTACCACTTGGGGCCTCTCGACCATGGCCGAGGGCCAGGCTATCTGCGTGAACGAACTCAAAACCTCCGAGATCCTCTTCATGCTACACGCAGGACCGTCCGATTACATCCGCGTGAGCAGTCATCGTCCTCTCCCGGACGCGGAAGCGGACGACGACACGGCCAAAGGGGGCTCGTTTAGGCGCAAGTACGAGGTCATCGAACCAGTCCCAAACAGTCGGCCACCTCCCAGAATCAGCACGTACCCGGATAAACGTGGTAGGCATTGCGTGTCTTGTTCGAAGCCGGTGTGCTGCTCCGCGGGCAAGACTTCTCGTCCGAAGCGTCGGGGAGTGAAAGCACGCAACTCCGCTTCCAAGAAGAAGGAAGTGTGCTCTGACCCCGAGCTAGACTTTCTGGATTGTGTGATCGGTGTTATCAATACCTATGAAGATGAGTTTGCACAGGTGGATGGGATGGAAGCCCTCGAGAAGCAGGAGGCTAGAAATGATCCTGCTGAAGAAGAAGTGCAGGAGGAACCGGTAACCCCCACTGCAGCTGCCTCTACTGCCAGTGGGGACGAGAACCAGGATGTAGGAGACGGAAAGAAGAAAAAGAAGAGAAAAAATAGGAAGAAGAGCAAGCAAAAGAAGAAGAAGAACGAAGACGAGCCAGTGGAGAGAGAGGTGGGAGCCAACAAGCCGGCGGCGATGGCGCAGGGCGGTGGAAAACCTGGATAATTCACTTTGCATCCACTCCAGGAAGGCCCTTGTTGATCGTCTTTTGACTCCTGTCTTTGTGGATTTTTTCATACTTTCTTTTCAGAGAGCTTCTTTTGTGCTTTCTTTCGTTCTTGCTTTCTTTTCCTTTGTGTTCCCTGATTGTGTCGGAGTAAATATTCCCTTTGTGCCTTACGTTGACAGTCGATTCGAACTGGATGTACATCCGCAGATTTTCCCACGAGGATTTCCTATGACTGAGATGTACATAAATCAGAGCAATAGTAATTAATCACAGATAATTAAGATGGATCCCACAGGGTTCACTCGTAGAAACTGATCAGTCCCGAAACGGCAATCGTGAAGCTCGGAGGTTTTCCGAAAGTGGAAACTCGGGCTCCATCGGCGCGTTTGGGTTGTTTCTGCTGGGTTTCGGCGTCTTCGAGTCTCCAGAGTCCAGACTCCGAGATGGACGTCGGACGGCAATAATAATGAAGTCAAATGTAAACAAAGTAAATCCACCCAAATGTAGAATAATGGAGTGCTAGCCCCAAGCCTGTGCAGACAGAGGATTATCTAATCTATCCGTCATGCCTTCTCTCCTAAGTTCCTCACTCCAGCAAGTCCTCCTCACTTCACCACATCTCCATCTCCCCAGCGTGCCATGTCTTCCCCTAACGACCTCCGGGGTTGGGCCATGAGCGCCATCTCGGGCGCGGGTGAGTCTCCCTCTGTCTTTCGCTTTGGTTATTTTGTACTAATTCGTGCCATCTTGCAGCCTGTGTCCTCGGGTCGTCCATCATCTGCATCGATTTGCTCCTCCACCGCTTCTCTTCCCGCAAGAGTTTCCAGGTTGTCCACCACAATGGATTCCTATCGGCGTCTCTCTGTCTGAGCGCTGGAGTTCTGGTGAGTATAGAGCTTCCAGCCCCTGATTTGAGCTTTACCTCCGCATTCCTGACGGCTAACCATGGCGCGTTCTCCAGCTGTTCACCTCGTTGTACAGCATGCTTCCCAATTCCCGGAAATACATGATCCAGGCCGGTTGGTCGCCTTCGCGTTCCGCTTACGCCCTCATCGGCCTGTTCCTCGCTGGCGTCATCGTTATTCGAATCGTTTCCGCCTTCTTACACCGTTATCTTCCGTCCCATGTTGTGGACTGTGCGCATTCCCATGAGCCCGAACACCCCCACCACGTCCATGACGTCCACGCCGCTCACGATCTCGAAGCCGGCCACATCCCCCACCCCCCTCCCTCTCCACCACCACCACCAAAACAGAACGGATGGACTGAGCGCACACCGCTATTAAGTCGGTCATGCAAGTCAACATCTGCTGTACCCAACCTCCCGACGGCGCATGAACATCCACCAACCAGCCTTGGCCGGGCAGGCCCCGAACCATGGCGGGTCCGGATGGCACAGCGCTTCAGACAATTCATGGGAGGTGTCAAGCATCATTGCGATGAGAATGGTCCATGCTATGGCGTTTCCCAAGCATGTGGAAACGAGTGCTCCAAGACCCTCGTCGCAGCGCCTATCACCACGGCGGACGATACCTCAGACACCGACGTGCCTACATCTTACCCCGCCGCGGATGCCTCCAGCTCTTCTTCACATACGGGACTTGTTGCCGATGAGTCGTGTTTAGCGTCTGTTGGCACAGATGAGCAACCCAAGATCCCTCTCCCGAGCACCAGCCAACACCATCACCACGTCCCCCAGAATGCCTTCCTCTCCATCGGACTGCAAACCTCCGTAGCCATCGCCCTCCACAAGCTCCCCGAGGGCTTCATTACCTATGCCACAAATCATGCAAGCCCCACCCTGGGGACAACTGTCTTCCTCGCCCTCTTCATCCACAACATCAGTGAAGGATTTGCCATGGCTCTCCCGCTCTACCTCGCTCTCCACTCCCGTGGCTGGGCCATGTTCTGGTCTAGTCTCCTGGGCGGGATCAGTCAGCCGGCAGGTGCAGCGCTCGCCGCACTCTGGATCTGGGGATCGCAACGAGGCGGCTCACCCGAAAACGGCTCGGCTGACCCATCTTGGGCCGTCTATGGATGCATGTTTGCCGCTACTGCAGGCGTTATGACCTCCGTTGGCCTACAATTGCTCAGCGAAGGTTTGTCCCTGACGCATCAGCGCGGAATGGCAATCGGATTCGCGATCGGAGGCATGGGTTTGATGGGTTTAAGTTTTGCCTTGACTGCGTAACCAACCATCCATGAACGGCGTTCTTTTGATTTTTTTTTTTTTTTTTGGTTTTTGATTTGTTGGTTTGCTTTTTTTTTTCGCTTTGAATTGGGTCATCTCTATTACGGTTCTAGAGAGAAGACGCAACCGAATTGCATTCTGCGTTGGAGTTTATACCTTTCCGGAGCTGGACCTTATGCAACGAGCCATGAAATTCTCGGTTTCACGATAACAGCCACGCGTATATACAGCCCACTGATACGAACAACTTATATAGATTAGATTAGTATGCCCCTGACTCTATTGAAGGGGTCAATCATATCACATAAAAAATGAACTTGGGTTTTTCCAGCGCCTTTTTGTATAAATAACTCGCAAACCATAACGCCGCCAATGCAAACAACCGTAAGGTATCCAATGAATAGAGGCCAGCAGCTAGGATCATTTGGCAGCTGCTTCTCGTTCCTTCTTTCGAGCCAAGTACCGCTCGCGCGCACTTAATACATCCCCGGCTGACTTTTGACTGCGACTGCGCTCTGCAATCTCCTTCTGGCGCACCGCTTCTTCCTCTTGCTGTTGCCGTTCCTGCTCCTCCAGCTGGGTAGCGATCATCTCGGTCTGACGAGCACGCTGTGCTGATCGCGCGTCCATCTGGCGAGAGTCGAAGCGAGACCTGACACCCGCACCAGCTGCCGTACGTGACGATCCAGCCGCAACGGGCCCGGCCTGTTTCGGCTTGGGTGCGACGTTCAGTCCAGCGGACAGCAGCTGTCGCTTATCAACCACTTGGCCGTCATCGTTGAGAGCAACATGGGCCCCGCGCGCATTGAGTTCCGCTGCAATCTGTGCCTCTGTCTTCTCCGTGGAATCTTTTTCCTCCTCGTCCGCCCCCGTCTTTCCAGTCTCCTTGATCTTCTGCGCCGCCTCATCTGCCGCCCGCATCACAGCCTCGTGCTGCTCCTCACCCCGCGACAACAAATCCCGATAGAACCCCGTCATCCCAGATGTCCCATTCTTTCTCCTCCGCTCCTCCTCTGCCTCCTCTCGTTTCTTCTCCTCTTCCTCCACACGCCGCAATTCCTCCTGCTGCGCCTTATACGCAGCTGTCACAAACTTCTCCTTGTCCGCAAACTCATCGCCCTCCGCCTCTCTTTCCTTCGCGAGCAGGCGGTCGCGCGCACGCAGCTGATCCCGTTTCCGGATCTCCGCAGTCCGCAGTAAAGACGTCATATACCGCGGTCCTGTATTCTCGCCGTCATCCCCGGTGCCCGCCGCCTTCTTCTTCTCCGGCTTCGCTTTCAAACTGTCGTATACAGCATCATACGAGTATATCGACGGGTCCAGCTCCTCCGCCTCCGCCGCATGTTTCTTACTACTATGCAGCGCAGAGAGATTCAACCCGTACGTCGTTCCCCCATCCCCCCCTCTTTTCTGACCCTTCCCAATATTCAGCTGCTCCGCCTTGCCGTTATCCTCATCCTCCTCGTCATCCGCGAAAATAGACGCCTTGCCCAGCGGCTTGACTGTCGGTTTTGCGCCTTGGCCCAGCGGAATCGGTTTGCGTTTCGCGGGCCGTTCGTCGAAATCGAAATTGGGTTTCCTGGACGCAGTAGAGGGTTCTTGGATATCGCCGAATGTAGAGATTTCGATCCCTCCCGTCTCGTTTGTGTTCTGGTTGTCCTCGTCATCGGAGTCGGCGTCGAATACGCCCTTCTTGCGTTTCTGGCTGAGACCTCCGCCGCCGCCAGGGCGGCTCTTGTTCGCGAGGCGTAGCCCGTAGGAGAGTGTTGGGGGTGGCATCGTCGTGTTTATTTCCCGTTTTTATTTCACCGACTAGATAAAGAGTCCAACCAACTGCGAGATGGCTGATGTCGATTGCAATGATTGCTAAAGTCATGTGATTGTTATCACCACGTGATTATTTACTATCTGGAGCTCCACAGTTCTTATTGTTCCGAACAACAGACCAATTTACGGAGTACAATTTACGACACCACATCTAGATACCAGGAGGGACGGACAGAACCAAATCATCAAAAGAAAAAAAAAGAGAAATGTCCTACTACTTCACCATCCTCTCGCCGACCGATGCCCCCCTCTTCAACATCGCCTTCGGCACCTCCAAAAGCGGCGGAGACGGTATAGCCCGCTTCCGATACCCAGACACAGCCCAATACATGAACCAATTCATCATCCATTCCAGCCTAGACATCGTGGAGGAAGCACAATGGATGAACGGGAATATGTACTTCTTCCCCCCTCTCCTTCCTTTACACCCCCGTATTAATCCGTTCTAATCACAGGTACCTAAAACACATCGACACCTACCCCCCCGCCGCAGCCTATATCTCCGCCTTCCTCGCCCCCTCCGGCGCCCGCTTCCTCCTCCTCCACCAACCGCCCCAGCCCGCCTTACCCCCTGGTTCTTCCGCCGTAGCGGGCGGGGCAGGCTCGCTGATGAGTTCGGGGACCGGCGGTAGTGGACTCCTAGGCTCTTCGTTTGGGGGCGGAGGCATGTCGGGGTCTTCGTCGCGGGCGTCGAGTAGTTCGATTGCGGCTAATCCGACGGCGCCGCAGACGGAGGAGGCCGTGAGGCAGTTTATGAACGAGGTGTATGAGAATTATGTGAAGACGGTCATGAGTCCGTTTTATCGGCACGGGATGGAGATCAAGAGTCCGGTTTTTAGGGGGAAGGTTACGGCCGCGGGGAGGAAGTGGTTATAATTCTCACACACACACACACACTCTCTCTCTCTCTCTCTCTCTTTTTTTTTTCGAGTCTTTTTTTTAGTTTTCTTGTTATGGGGGTTTTTGGTAGCAAGTTCACATAGTACATAGGTTTGTAATTAGTTGGGCGTTTAAATGGGGGTTACTTTTTTGGATTTCACTATTTGACTATGTACTTGTACTTGTGCTTGTGCTTGTTTCTACTCTAAGTTGATAACGGGGAGAGGTCATTTCGTAATTCGTAAGCAGATGTAACTAGAAATGTCAAGTCCCAATATACTCCAGTCTAACCCTCCAGCGTTGAGACTCAGGAACTTGAGGAACGGACCGCTAAACGTGCACGAGCAACCATTCGTTCAGTCTGAAACGAAAAGGGGGCAAAGAAGAGAAAAAAAGAAAGAAAAAAAGAAAAAAAAAAATGAAGGGGAAGAGGGGGGAAGAGGGGGGAGGGGAGGGAAGGGAAGGGAAGGGAGGAAATAGATCCATTAAACTCCCATCTGAGGAGCGAGTTTCTTGACTGTGACAGCTTTGAAATTCTCCACCGCGTGCACCAAATCGTCGAGCTTGGCCACGGCGCCGAATATACCTCCCTCCATCTTCACCGACTCGATCGTGCCGACGTGGAGAGCCGGCTCAGCGGCTGCGGTACCATCCTCCAAGATGACGCAGTCGAAACCTCGGTCGTTGGCTTCGCGCATTGTGGTCGAAACACAAACATCGGTTGTCACGCCCGCTATGACGAGGTTCTTAACGCCCTTGTTTCGGAGGAGGAGCTCGAAATCGGTGTGCGCAAATGCGCCACGGCCTGGCTTATCAATTACCGGTTCGTTGGGGAGAGGGTATAATTCATCGATTGTGTCATGTCCGACCTCGCCACGGATCAGCAGACGACCGAGCGGACCTTGAGAGCCAATTCCTAGCTGTGACCCGTTATTTCGGGACCGATACGCCTCTCTGCTTGAGAGGGTTGATAGGTCAGGTCGATGTCCTGGATGGAAGTCAGTATATCCCAATCCAAAATGCCGCAGCATATACGCACCTTCGCGGGTATGGTAGACAGGGAATCCAGCAGCACGGAATGTGCTCAGAAGATGTTGAAGCTTTGGAATCAGGGCCTGCGCAGCTGATATATCGTAGCCCTGGTACTCCATGTACCCACCGGATGCGCAAACTGCATGAGCCCAAGTTAGCAATGCAGCGTAAGACGACCCACAGGAAAGCTTAGACGGGGATTGAATACGCACAATCCTTCTGCATATCGATGATCACTAGTGCGGTCGTATATGGCGTGAGTGTTGCATCGTGTGGCCAATCATAAGGTACTGCGGCGATCTGGCCCTTGCGGACCTTGTGATGGGGAACCTGACGGGGCTTCTCGATAATTGGGCCATGATTGTGCGTCGGGTTCAAGACGGTCAGCGTCCAGATGCCAGGCGTGCCAGCTGCGACAAGCATAAATGGACAATCCATCAAACGGGATGTTCGCCTCCGTTTTCTCGTTTCTTCGGTGAGGCCGTTCCGCGGACGGTAGTGCCCACCTCGATCGCATCGCAACCATACTTTGGCTGTCCGCCCCGGTTTCTTTTCGGTGGGTGTGCTTGACGACTTTACAACCACATTATAACCATGGGCTTTGCCATGTGCTTGCACGGATGCAAGAAGCGATGCTCTTTTGATAGACCATCCCAATGTGAGCTTTATAATTCACATTTCGAGAGCCATTGAGGGGCTTTCTTGGCGGAAACAGATAAGGAGATAGACAGCAGCACTTACTTGTCAGGAAATGTCCCTTCGGGAGGCGGAATGAGTTGCATTGACATCTCAGGAATGTCCTGAAGATCGCTAGGCGCATCAAGATTCAAGTCCGAGGGGTCCGACATGGCGACACAGTTGGGTTGATCTCTCACGAACGAGGGGGGTTCTGAGCTGTGGCGTCAGCATCGTCGACGAAGAGGCGTTTTCCGGGGGTCGCCATCATCAGGGGAAGTCCCAAATCCAGGAAAACAAAAACAAGGGAACCATCAAAACCCATCTTCAGATGGGCCTCGATGAGTGCGTGGAAGCAGTTCACAGAAAATGATGTGAACCCGTGATTATTTGTGCGTGGATATAGCAACCAACACATGTACACCCAGGAGAGCCAGATCTTCCTCGAGGTGGGAAATCGGTTGGAGGGAAAAGGGAGGCAAAACTCACACAAATTCTGCAATCAATGATAATTCAATGGGTTCTGGCGCGCTTCAGGAGATTCATCGCCCTACTCAGACGATGGCTTCTGTATCTTGGAGGCTGGCTCTCCAAATACTCTCGGCCTAGCTGGAGGTGAGTGAGCAACCCCCAATGTGTGTGCTCAGTGTTAGTCACGTGATTACCCGTGACCTCCAACGGGAACAACAAGAACAATGTGGCGTGTTGTGGCAATAAAGCGGATTCGATATTATTCGACTGATATCAAAAATATCGTCGAAGTTTTCAGTTATGGAGGAAGTATTGATTTGCCTGATATTGTAGACATGTTCTCCAGCCTGATGGAGATTGTTTGACTTGAGGATATTCTTTGCCACGGGTTAGCCTTGCGATCAGCAGTACCATACTCTATATACATCGGAAAGTGCTACTGAGTGCCTCTAAATAGATCACGTTACTGAACATACTTACTAAGGTAGTACTATTAAGCAACAAGTAGGCTAATGCATAAACATGCTTTAGATTTACGGAATATACTAAACATAGGTCCATAGGAGATAAATAATAATATTTGCTACTCTTGACATCTGAAATAGGTTCTATTATGGGGCTTGATTTTAGGTTGTTTGGTCATGTCATACCAGTAAACCTAAATCAGAGGATGGGCTATGAATAATATATGTTTTGTATGTTTTGAACCATGGTTATGTCCGTGGACAAGAATAATGCACATCCACCGAGTGGTATACCTACCATCATTATAAGGAGACACGGGCTTAGATAAAATGTCATATAAAAATACTTCGACTGTTGGATGTACCCTTTCTTGTGATCTCCCTCGTGCTTGGGCGTAGATCCCTGGCTGGTCAGGCACCGATTCCTAGCTAAATGCCACGCCCTGCAAAGCCCCGATCAACCGCCACTTACCCGCATATAGACTAGAGGGATCTCCATGGTCACCGCCTCGCCAGTTCATGTTGTCGTTCCCGTGGTCACAGGCCAGAATCCACATGGCTCCTGCGCCCGCTTCTTCATAATAATAGCGTCGCCAACACCATCATATCATCACATCTCCTTCGCCCCCCAAATACCTACCATCAACAAACCCGATTCCGGCCTCCCTCCCCCGACCCTCTGTGAGGGATGCTGCAAAGGTAAGTTAAGTTATCGGGCCGGCTTTTGTCTTTTCTATTCAATTTGTTTCTACTTTCTTCTGTCTTTTTTCTTTTCACTCTGAAGCCGCCCCGTCGCAATCTCCCGGCAATCTGCGACACCGCCTCGGCCCCTCCAACTATCACCAACCCCCCTACACGCACGCTTGTTCGATACAGTCTACTACTTGCATGGTATCAAGTCCAGAATCTGCGTCTCGCGTACCTACAGACCACCGGGGAAATAATCTGTCGACTGTGTTTACCGTGTCGCACATCGGGGAGGCTTCTGACGTGGTCTCCTGGAACGTGCGCCCCTTCCCCCGGCATCGTCTGGTGGCGCGGGAATAATGCCGTCAGTCGATGATTCCCCTTCAACCCGGCCTAACGGGACTAGCTCGAGGTCGGATCAGCTTGCATATTATAAATCGCAATATGAGCAGCTAGAGGCGGAGTTGGCCGACTTCCAGGCCTCCAGCCGCGAATTGGAGGCGGAGCTGGAGAAGGAAATCGAAGCGTCTGAAAAACGTGAACGTCAGTTGAAGGAGAAGGTGGATAATTTGAGATATGAAGTGGATGAATGGAAGGTATGGATTCACTTTCTTCGGTTTAATCATGTCGCCCCGATCCCGTGCTCAACTCATCGTTTTTTCCAATAGTCCAAGTACAAGCAGTCCAAGTCGGAGGCCAGTGGTGCGCAAAACACACTGCAAAAGGAAATTACGACGCTGCGAGATGCCAACAGGACTCTACAACTAAGGCTACGAGATACAGAGGTTGCAAATGATGACTATGAACGTCAGGCCCGCCACAACACTTCATCCCTGGAGGATCTGGAGTCCAAGTTCAATATGGCTATTGAGCGAGGGGTTCTTCTGGAGGAAGAGATGAAGGTCGGAGAGCAGGAGCGGGAGGATCTACGAATCGAGAATCAACGCCTCCGAGATGAACTGAATGATATGAAGATTGAAACAGAAATTGTTCAGGAGAAGCTCCGATACGCTGAGCACGGTGGCCGACGCAGGCGTCCAGCTCCCTTGCAGCGCACTCCGTCGACACCACATACCCCTGAGATTTTCGACCGTTCCCCTGTCACGTCGGCTGTTTCTTCGCCATTGTTTGCCACGCCTCCAATGAAACTGTCGTTGTCTCTGGCTTCTGCTACCGCAACGCCGCCCTCCCCGCCCATGTCTGAAACCTCCGGTAGTCTGCGCAAGTCGATCAACGCAACGCCAGGGTTCCCACGCCAAAAGGCTTCCGCTCCTGACTCCGTAGGATCCCGGTCGTTGTATAGTTCCAGGACTCAAAGACACTCATCATCCCACTCCCGTGCTACCTCTTTTGCTTACAGTAATGGCCGGTCCACGCCGTCGGCTACCTCCCGACCAAGTCTGCCCAAGACGAACACTACAACAAACAATCGGCCTGCCGGGCTGCCCAAGTCGGGGTCGTTATATCAAATTCGTGGCCTCATCGGCAAGATGCAAAAGCTGGAGGAGAGGGTCCAGTCGGCCAAGTCCAAGCTGCCTCCACCTTCGGAAACGGCTTCGCGCGCATCTTCACGTGCAGGGTCTGTTATCGGTGATAGTCCTGTGGCATCCACACTCTCTATGCGCCGAGAAAACCGCAAGCGAATGAGTGGTAGTAGCTTCAGTTCGTCTCTTCGAGAGGGCGATGGCAGTATACCCTCCTATGTCCCGCATAGCCGCTCCACATTTGGATCCAGGACCCAAGGGGATAGTCGCCCAAGCAGCCGCACTAGTTTCTCGAGCTCATTCAGCCACAGTACGCATCCAAGTGTCTCTGCCTCGACCCGCCCCGAGAGTCGCCAGAGCCGTACGAAGACTCCACTAGGCCATTATTCAACAAACCCGACGACGGAGAGTCGGCGACCACGCTCGTCGCTAAGTAACCCTGCCGGTCCAAATACTCCAATTAATGGCATGACACATATCGATGAGGATGAAGACCTTGCGCAGCAAATGTCTGTGCGTGCGAAGATCAGCGACGTTCGCCCTACCCGGCTCCCATCGTTCTCCACCTACAATGGTCCGAAGAAACGAACTGTTTCGGGCATCCCGGCGCCTCGAAGCCTCCGAACTAGCAATGGGATTGATCGACGGGAAGGGAACATGGGACCACCCGATCCGAAGCCCAACGTCAGCGACCTGGGTGAGACCTTTTGAGCACTTCTTCTTCTTACCTTGATTTGAAGGGGAGGTTCACGATATTTACAGCGGGCACGCTGGTGTTTTAATCCACTTTTGATTTCCCATTCAGGGTGCAGTCGTCTTCACCTTTTTAATCCGACTACCCATGGGTAGAGTTTTACGAATTATTTGAAATCCCCTACTCCTGCTAACTTGGTGCACTTTATCGGAGAAGGTTAATTGAGGGCAGGTTGTTTATAAATTCGGTTTCATTGCCAGTGTGGTTTTTGTTCCGTTTCCTTGGGCCTACTACCACGGGATTTGTACAGTCCGTTTTGTGTTTGACGGAGTTGGCATGTGTATCTCTGTGTGGTTCGCGCATACCATTGATTGAAACTTTGAGCCGGGGACATTATTGGTGATTGTATCACGAGTCCTAGCGGCGTCCAAGCTGTGTCTCAGCATTTATTTCTTTGGGTTGTACTTATGGTCCTGTGTATTGTGCTGTTGTCTTAGGCGTTAGATAATACCCAGTGACTTTTTCTGAGTTTTCTCCGTTTCTAGATTATATATACCAACCATCTACATAGGAAGCCTTGGCCAGAATGCTCTTTTTCTTATTTTTAATTTAGGTGTGGCTAACTGGAGAGTTCCTCTGGGGTATATCGTAGGTTCATAAGGTAATAATTTATCTTTATATATATCCACCACTCTAATGTATGTCTCAACCAATCCCCAGATCTGTTTAATAAGCCCGTCCCAGGTTCTCCCAAATCTTTAATTCTTGAGTAGTACAATCAATCTACTTGGAGGTAAAAACTCCACAGGGGAAGAGTATAAATATAAGTCTGGCTGAGGGCCTGAGTATGCAGTATCCTCTCCTACTCTGTAAGTATTGTCGAGAATCTAGATTATTTGTGGAGTACCGTCGTACTCGGCAGTTGTATAGTGTATATTTGACACGGTGCCTGGTAACTTCAATAATACCCAAAGTGGACCCCGATTTGCTGAGGACGATCATTTCCCACGGTCCCAAGTTCCCAACGGGAACAGCATCTCCACCTGCCCTGATTGGCGGACCACTCGGGAGGTGTCAACACTGGCCGAACCAGGTTTAGCGCGTTGAATGCTGGGTTCAGTCCCACTGGCATCATGAATTCATGACCCTGCTGGTTTCGAGATGTTACCGATCGTTTCTTGGATGGCGTGTATTTTATATCTGATCTTACTTGGGTTCTGACTTCGACCAGCTTGAAGATCTGAAGAGGTGTTCTGGCCTTAAGATGCTTTTCGAGCCTAAACTTAAGGCGTTCTAACTTTGGATTACTTACTACCGGATAAAGAAGGTGACTCGACGGACTAATTACTACTGAGAAGTCCCGCGTCGGAGTATCATCTAACGAGGTGAAATAGTTCGAACTTGGGGTATGCGGAAGCTTACCGCTGATCATGAAAGTCCGAGTCAAATAACTGACTTCTCCGGAAGTTAGATTGCAAGGCTCACGCTGTAGTTGTGATATGCCTAGACTCTCTTTGCCTGGCGGGAGGCGAGGTGAACCTTGAGGACAAATATGGAGGGAATCCATGGATTCCAACCTCGAAGGAAACTCTCAACCCGTCGAGGACTCTTTTTTATGGATTCAATACGAGCGTTACATTTAGGTTCGGGCTTTCTTATCAGTGACAGCAAGATACCAGAAATTACAGAGTACGACCCTGAATAATACGGGGGCAGAGTAAGTAGAGAGCTATCAAGCAAGTTTTCATAGCTGTAACCTTTTCTTCTTCTCTTTTTTATCTGACAATTTTTCAAACCAGATTGATATAGCTGATAGGTCTATCCAAAAGGAAAAAAAAAAAAAAGACTAGAAAGTTGTTGACGGACCCATATAAAAATAGTGGTAAGAATCCAAAAGAACTGGGGAGAGGTTCAGCTTGAATATTCATTTGTTGCGCGAAAAATTGGTGGGAAGAAACGTCATGGGCCCAACAAGTGGACCAAACAAAATAAGTTGGGGTGGATTTTTGGCCGGACTCCGATTTCATCACTTGAAATTAATGAGTATTGATTCTTACTGTACCAAAAAAAGGATCCCTGATCGTAGTTCTTTTCTTCTATCAGCCCTTTTTTCTTCTCCTCTCCCCTCCTCTTGCGGCTGCCCTCTTTGTACTTATTATTATTCTAATAGTTTCTTGCATTGCGAAAGAGAAAAAAAAAGAGACACAAATCTCTTCTCTCTTCTTCCTTTCTCTTTCCTTTGGTAGGTCCCTTCTTCTCTATCCTCCTCCTTTTCAACCTCTCAGTGGCGGCGGTAAGTGTTTCCTCCCCCGGACCTTTTTTCCTCCTGCAACCTTGAGCTGTGGTTCTGCCGTTTGCGACTACCTTCTCCCAAAAGGCCAGCTTTTGTTTCTTAGTTAACGTCTGAAGTTAGCCCGAGCTTTCTCGTGTGCCTGCAGCTTGACATTGTTACTTGTTTTTGATTGTCATTCTATTTCGCCCCGATTCTTACTCTTCTTCTTCATTCTCCAGGGACCCTCGTGTCGCCGTGATTTTTCGGAGTCTTTCCCCCCCTCTGTTGTTTCACGACTTGAACGATTATTGTATCACCCCCCAGTCGCTTCTCTCTCTATCCCACACTCTCTCCCCCGCTTTCTTCTCCTCCAACCCCTCGCTTCGACAATAATCTATCATATATCGCATGGGAAGCGTTTAATAAGTAATTGACACAACTGGAATCATGGGTGGTCCCGACGGAGCCTCAGCCAACGGCCATGGCAGCTCTCGCGCTGCTCAGCACAATCTCGCCTCACATTTTATCGGTGGTAACCACCTGAACGCTGCACCTCCGAGTAAGGTTAAGGATTTCGTGGCCCAACATGAGGGTCACTCCGTTATCAGCTCAGTAAGTTGCATGTCCTGTACCCCCGCCATGGCGATTTTCCTGGTATTGTGGCTCGCTTTGGTCGTTCTTACCGATATTTTCTCAACTTCTAGGTCCTTATTGCCAACAACGGTATCGCAGCCGTGAAGGAGATTCGGTCCGTGCGAAAATGGGCCTACGAGACATTTGGCAACGAGCGTGCCATTCAGTTCACAGTAATGGCTACGCCAGAAGATCTAAGAGCGAATGCAGACTATATCCGTATGGCGGACCAGTATGTTGAAGTAAGGAATTATCCTCTTCCAAGAGATTCTCAAAGCCCTGTTATTAATTGTTAAAATTTGCAACTCTAGGTTCCCGGAGGCACAAATAACAACAACTATGCCAATGTTGAGCTGATTGTGGATGTGGCTGAACGAATGGATGTTCACGCTGTCTGGGCTGGTTGGGGTCACGCATCTGAAAACCCCAGGTTACCTGAAGCTCTGGCGGCTTCTCCGAAGAAGATTATCTTCATTGGTCCTCCCGCCTCTGCTATGCGTTCACTGGGTGATAAGATTTCTTCCACAATCGTCGCCCAACATGCCGGTGTTCCCTGTATCCCGTGGTCTGGATCCGGTGTGGACGATGTGCGAGTCGATGACAAGGGCATCGTGACGGTTGACGAGGAGGTCTATAACAAGGGTTGCACATTCTCTCCTGAGGAGGGCCTTGTGAAGGCCAGGGAGATTGGTTTCCCTGTTATGATTAAGGCCTCTGAAGGTGGTGGTGGCAAGGGTATTCGTAAAGTCGAGAACGAGGAGGAATTCGTCAGCCTGTACAACGCTGCTGCGAACGAGATTCCCGGATCTCCAATCTTCATTATGAAGCTCGCTGGCAACGCGCGGCATTTGGAAGTGCAGTTGCTGGCCGATCAGTACGGCAACAACATTTCGCTGTTCGGCAGAGATTGCTCGGTTCAGCGACGACACCAGAAGATTATCGAGGAGGCACCAGTAACAATCGCGAAACCTATTACTTTCCAGGCGATGGAGCGTGCTGCTGTTAGCCTTGGTAGGCTGGTCGGTTACGTCTCCGCTGGTACCGTTGAGTACCTGTATTCGCATGCGGATGATAAGTTCTATTTCCTCGAACTTAACCCACGTCTGCAGGTCGAGCACCCGACCACTGAAATGGTGTCCGGTGTCAACTTGCCGGCCGCTCAGCTCCAGATTGCCATGGGTATTCCTCTTCACCGCATTCGCGATATTCGTCTCCTCTACGGTGTTGACCCCAACACGGCCTCTGAGATTGATTTTGAATTCTCCAGCGAAGAGAGCTTCAAGACGCAGCGCCGTCCTCAGCCCAAGGGCCACACGACTGCCTGTCGTATTACATCTGAGGATCCCGGTGAGGGTTTCAAGCCTTCCAGCGGTACCATGCACGAGCTGAACTTCCGAAGTTCGTCCAATGTCTGGGGTTACTTCTCCGTCGGTACCGCTGGTGGAATTCACAGTTTCTCCGACAGCCAGTTTGGTCACATTTTCGCCTACGGGGAGAATCGCTCGGCCTCGCGAAAGCACATGGTCGTTGCTCTCAAGGAATTGAGCATCCGTGGTGATTTCAGAACCACCATCGAATACCTGATTAAGCTTCTCGAAACCCCCGCCTTCGAAGACAATACAATTACAACTGGATGGTTGGATCAGCTGATCTCCAACAAGCTGACGGCTGAGCGGCCCGATCCTATTGTTGCCATTCTGTGCGGTGCTGTTACCAAGGCGCACCTTGCCAGCGAGGCCGGTTTTGAAGAATACCGCAAGGGCCTTGAGAAGGGTCAGGTGCCCTCCAAGGAGGTCTTGAAGACTGTCTTCCCTGTGGATTTCATTTACGAGGGTTTGCGGTACAAGTTCACTGCCACACGAGCCGGTCTTGATAGCTACCACCTCTTCATTAACGGGTCTAAGTGCTCTGTTGGTGTCCGTGCCCTGGCTGATGGTGGACTGCTGGTCCTGTTGGACGGCCGCAGCCACAATGTCTACTGGAAGGAGGAGCCTGCCGCGACACGTCTCAGTGTTGATGGCAAGACATGTCTCTTGGAGCAGGAGAACGACCCCACTCAGCTCCGTACCCCCTCTCCCGGAAAGCTCGTGAAATTCACCGTCGAAAATGGCGAGCACGTCCGCGCTGGCCAGGCCTTCGCGGAAGTCGAAGTCATGAAGATGTACATGCCCCTGATCGCGCAGGAGGATGGTATTGTCCAACTCATTAAGCAGCCTGGTGCTACTTTGGAGGCTGGTGATATCCTCGGTATTCTCGCCCTGGATGACCCATCCAGAGTCAAGCATGCCCAGCCATTCACAGAGCAGCTTCCCGAACTGGGTCCTCCTCAGATCCTGGGTAACAAGCCTCCCCAGAGATTCTTCCTCCTGCACACCATTCTGGAGAACATTTTGAGGGGGTTCGATAACCAGGTGATTATGGGAGCCACCCTCAAGGAGCTTGTTCAAGTTCTTCGTGATCCCGATCTTCCTTACGGCGAGTGGAATGCACAGTCCTCCGCACTACACTCCCGCATGCCTCAAAAGCTTGATGCTCAACTCCAAAACGTCGTCGACCGCGCCCGCTCCCGCAAAGCAGAATTCCCTGCGAAGCAGCTGCAGAAGACCCTCGTCCGATTTATTGAGGAGAACGTCAACCCTGCGGATGCTGAGATCTTAAAGACTACTCTCGCACCCTTGGTTCAGGTCATTAACAATTACCTGGATGGATTGAAGGCCCACGAATTCCAGGTCTTCATTGGACTCCTGGAGCAGTACTGCGAAGTTGAGAAGCTGTTCTCAGGACGCAACATTCGCGACGAGGATGCCATCCTCAAGCTTCGTGATGAGCACAAAGATGACATTACAACTGTTGTCCAGACTGCCCTCTCTCACAGCCGCATTGGAGCCAAGAACAACCTTATCCTGGCTATTCTGGCGATGTATCGCCCCAACCAGCCCGAGGTTGGCAATGTCGGCAAATACTTCAAGCCTATTCTCAAGAAGCTGACTGAACTCGAGTCTCGAGCTGCGGCCAAGGTCACCCTCAAGGCCCGTGAAGTTTTGATTCAGTGTGCTCTTCCGTCGTTGGAGGAGCGTCTTTCTCAGATGGAACTCATCCTTCGTTCCTCTGTCGTCGAATCCCAATACGGTGAGACTGGCTGGAGCCACCGTGAGCCTGACCTTGCTTCGCTCAAGGAAGTTGTTGATTCAAAATATACCGTTTTCGATGTCCTGCCACAATTTTTTGTCCACCAGGATCCTTGGGTTACCCTGGCCGCTCTCGAAGTGTACGTGCGTCGTGCCTACCGTGCCTATACCATCAAAGGTCTCGAATACAACAGCTCTGGGGAACCTCCATTCCTCTCTTGGGACTTCAGTCTCGGCAAACTCGGCCAGCCAGAATTCGGCCCCCTCTCTTCCACTCACCCATCCACCCCAAGCACTCCAACCGCAGAGATCAACCCGTTCAAGCGAATCAACTCCATTAGCGACATGTCCTATCTAGTCAACGATAGTACTAGCGAGCCCGTGCGGAAGGGTGTTATTCTTCCCGTTCAGTATTTGGAGGATACCGAAGAGTACTTGGCGAGGGCGCTGGAGGTGTTCCCCCGAGCCGGCTCAAAGAACCGGAAGGCCAGCGACCATGGACTTCTTGCTACTCTCGAGGGCAAGCGTCGTCCCGCTGCTAAGCCCGAGAACGATGGCGAACTGACCGGAGTTTGCAACATCGCTGTTCGCGATGTTGAGGACCTTGACGACGCCGAGATCGTTGCCCAGATCAACGGTATCCTGTCCGGTTTCAAGGAGGAGCTGCTGGCTCGCCGTGTCCGCCGTGTTACTTTCATTTGTGGCAAGAACGGTATCTACCCTGGCTACTACACCTTCCGTGGTCCCAACTATGAGGAAGATGAGAGTATCAGACACAGTGAGCCCGCCTTGGCCTTCCAGCTGGAACTCGGTCGTCTGTCCAAATTCAAGATCAAGCCGGTCTTCACCGAGAACAGGAACATCCACGTTTACGAGGCCATTGGCAGGGGCCCTGAGAGCGACAAGGCTGTAGACAAGAGGTACTTCATCCGCGCTGTGGTTCGTCCTGGTCGCCTTCGTGACGATATCCCCACCGCTGAATACCTTACATCGGAGGCTGACCGACTGATGAACGACATTCTGGACGCACTGGAGATCATTGGAAACAATAACTCTGATCTGAACCATATCTTCATCAACTTCTCTCCTGTCTTCAACTTGCAGCCCAAGGATGTTGAGGAGGCGCTGGCTGGGTTTTTAGAGCGCTTCGGTCGCCGCCTCTGGCGCCTTCGTGTCACTGGTGCTGAGATCCGTATCCTCTGCACTGATCCCGCTACCGGAGTCCCCTACCCTCTGCGTGTTATCATTAGTAACACCTACGGTTTCATTATCCAGGTGGAGCTCTACATCGAGAGAAAGTCCGAGAAGGGCGAGTGGATCTTCCAAAGCATCGGCGGTACTAACAAGCTTGGTTCCATGCACTTGCGTGCGGTCTCGACGCCCTACCCTACCAAGGAATGGCTACAGCCCAAGCGCTACAAGGCTCACCTTATGGGTACCCAGTATGTGTATGATTTCCCTGAGCTCTTCCGGGAGGCATTCCAGACTAGCTGGACGAAGGCCATTGAAAAGATCCCTTCCTTGGCTGAGCACCGCCCCCCTGTTGGCGAGTGCATGGAGTACAGCGAACTCGTGTTGGACGACACGGATAACCTAGTCGAAATTTCTCGTGGCCCTGGTACTAACACTCACGGTATGGTTGGTTGGCTTGTTACTGCCCGTACCCCCGAGTACCCCCGTGGCAGACGCTTCATCATCGTTGCCAATGATATCACCTTCCAGATCGGATCCTTCGGCCCCTTGGAGGATAAGTTCTTCAACAAGTGTACCGAACTCGCACAACAGCTTGGCATACCTCGCATCTATCTCTCTGCCAACTCCGGTGCCCGTATTGGTATGGCTGATGAGCTGATCCCCCACTTTTCGGTTGCATGGAACAACCCCGAGAGGCCAGAGGCAGGCTTCAAGTACCTGTACCTGACTCCCGAAGTCAAGAAGAAGTTCGATGCCAGTAAGAAGAAGGAGGTCATCACGGAGCTGATTAACGATGAGGGCGAGGAGCGTCATAAGATTACCACCATTGTTGGAGCCAAGGATGGCCTGGGTGTCGAGTGTCTGAAGGGCTCTGGTCTCATTGCTGGAGCTACCTCGCGGGCTTACGAGGATATCTTCACCATTACTCTGGTCACTTGCCGTTCCGTCGGTATCGGTGCCTACCTTGTCCGTCTCGGTCAGAGGGCTATCCAGGTCGAGGGCCAGCCCATTATCCTCACTGGTGCTCCTGCTATCAATAAACTCCTCGGTCGTGAGGTCTACACCTCGAACCTGCAACTTGGTGGTACCCAGATCATGTACAAGAACGGTGTTTCGCATATGACTGCCAACGATGACTTTGAAGGTGTGCAGAAGATTGTGGAATGGATGTCCTTCGTTCCTGAGAAGAAGGGTGCCCCTACTCCTGTCCGCCCCTGGTCTGACACCTGGGACCGGGATGTTGAATACTTCCCGCCCCAGAAGCAGCCGTACGATGTCCGCTGGCTCATTTCGGGTAAGGAGGACGAGGAAGGTTTCCTCCCAGGTTTGTTCGATGCCGGATCATTCGAAGAGGCTCTCGGTGGATGGGCTCGAACTGTTGTGGTTGGTCGCGCAAGACTTGGTGGTATCCCCATGGGTGTCATCGCCGTTGAGACCCGCTCTGTCGAGAACGTTACTCCCGCTGATCCCGCTAACCCTGACTCTATGGAAATGATCACCCAAGAGGCTGGTGGTGTGTGGTACCCCAACTCCGCGTACAAGACTGCTCAAGCCCTTCGCGACTTCAACCATGGTGAACAACTTCCTGTCATGATCCTGGCCAACTGGAGAGGTTTCTCTGGTGGGCAGCGTGACATGTACAACGAAGTTCTTAAGTACGGTTCGTACATTGTTGATGCTCTTGTTAAGTACGAGCAGCCCATCTTCGTCTATATCCCACCCCATGGTGAGCTCCGTGGTGGATCTTGGGTAAGTTCCTTTTGTTTCTTTGAAGCTCTGGGTTCCTCCGTGCAAAGCTAACTATAATCCTTCTAGGTCGTTATTGATCCCACGATTAACCCGGATCAAATGGAGATGTACGCCGACGAGGAAGCCCGCGGTGGTGTTCTGGAACCTGAGGGTATTGTCAACATTAAGTTCCGCCGCGAGAAGCAGTTGGAAACCATGGCTCGTCTGGATGCAACCTACGGAGAGCTTCGTCGGTCCCTCGATGACTCATCCCTTACTAAGGAACAGCTCTCAGAAATCAAGAGCAAGATGGCTGCTCGCGAGGAGACTCTCCTTCCTGTTTATATGCAGATTGCTCTCCAGTTTGCTGATCTCCATGATCGCGCTGGCCGCATGCAGGCCAAGAACACAATTCGTCGTCCTCTGACCTGGAAGAACGCCCGTCGTTTCTTCTACTGGCGTGTGCGCCGTCGTCTCAGCGAAGAGATGATTGTCAAGCGTATGGCCACTGTTCAGCCTAAACCTGAGTCGAGCGAAGGTAGCGGCGCTATCCCATCCCAGCTTAGCAGTCTGCCTTCTTCTACCGACTCTCCTCGCGCGATCCACCTGCGCAAGCTGCACTCTTGGACCGGATTCCTCGACGAGGAGTTAGAAAATGATGATCGCCGTGTTGCACTGTGGTACGAGGAGAACAAGAAGTCCATTCAGGTCAAGGTTGAGGCTCTTAAAACCCAAGCTGTTGCCTCTGAAGTTGCTCAGCTACTCTTCAGCGACAAGGAAGGTGGTCTTAAGGGTGTCCAACAGGTTCTGAGCCTGCTCCCCGTCGAAGAAAAGGAGGCCGTACTCAAGTATTTGGCTTCTAACTAAACAAGGACTGCTCCGTGCGTCCTTCTTTTGCTCCAAGTTGGAAGAGTTCTTGGAATTTTCTACAAAACATTATTATCATTTTTTTTCTCCTTCTCTTATTTGCCTATCAGCATCGATTTGTATGATGAGTTTCTTTTCTTTTATTCTTATCTTTTTTGCGAGACTGGGTTAGAGGGTATACGACTGTTTTATCCCCATGCATATAGTATAACGTTGATGCCTATTCTTGAACATGTCGTTTTCTCGCCTTTTATCTATGGGTTTAACTTTTGAAATAAATGATTTTCATGAAGTAATTCGGATTCCCTAACATAAGATTCTTGGGTGTATAATTTCCTAAGAGAGTAATTATTGACTGCTTTCATGCAGGTTTAGACTTGAGTTTCTTGATTATCCGTCGGGGATAGAAATTAAGATGGCTAAAAAAACATTTATCCTGAACATGAATCCAAAACTGGGGTATACTATACTTTCCAAATCACTCGTAAACAGTCATAGAAAACATTAAAGAGAAAAATGCCCACAAGAAGGGTTCAAACTTCACGAGTGTGGCCCAAGACATCGATCGCAAGAAAGCTAGCTGCCGCTATCTTGTAAAAATATTTACATAGGGGAAAGATGGCGGTGGGTAAAAGAAGGGGGTGGATCGGAGAAGGGAGGGGGGGAGAGAGAGAGAGAGAGAGAGTAATAGAAGAGATAATAAGAGAGAAAAGGGGGGGGGGACAGGGAAAAACTACGCAAGTTGTCTTTCTAAGCTGCGTGGAGGTGTCAAAATGGGAGGCATGGTCCGGTAAGGTGTGGAAACTTCCCTGAGACCGCGACTGGTGTTCACGGATCCTACCCCAGGGTCATCGAGGCGAAGTTGCCGACTTAGATCAACGGAGAGTTGATCCGGCAAGGGAAGTGGAGAGCGGTATCTTGGGTTCTGGGGCTCGAGGGAAGTGGCCGAGTGAGGCATGGCGGAAGTGAGGGATTCATCTCGACGGCCCGGAAGGGTAATATGGTTTGCGTTAAGAGTGCGGGCGATATCCTCAAGAAGGACCTCCATTGGGGCTATGTAGGCTGTTCGACTCTTCTCCGACCAGGCGAGTACATGCCCGCAGACACGGCCGGTTGACTTTTCGAAGACCCACGCGCCTGAATCTCCCGGGACTATAGCAAGGTCGTGGGTTAGCTAGTTTGGTCATACCGAGAATAGAATGGTCATGGAAAATGGAAGCTGGAGAATGAGAATTCGTACTCACTTACCTCCAAAGTTTCCGTCCACCCCGAAGCTCGTCGAGAAAGTTTGGCGGCCGTGTAGTTTGACGATTGTCATCGCCTTAGAAATCTGGCCGGTTTGAAGTCCACTGGTTCTGCCACAGCAATGAACTTTCAAACCGCCAAGGTCCTCTAGCCTTGCGATGTCATTTAGGTGTATGGGACTGGCCTGTGAAGGGAAGCTTTGCTCGCCACGTCGTCGTCTTGAGACCGCAGGCCCGGTAGCTGGTGCTTTGTCGTAGACGATGTTTCGCGGGTCCATGCGGTCGTTGTTGATCTTGATCAGTGCCCAGTCGATCTCATGCTTTATCCCTTTTCGGGTCCAGCGTCGGACTCCTGAGGACGCGTGAACATATCCGAACGCGTGAGAAGCGAGATGCTCATCATCACGATCATCAGGGCACGGAAAAAAATCATCGCCAACATCGTCAATCGCTGGTTGAGTTACAAACAAAGGAGGCTCTTCTCCTGGTTCAACTCCGGCCGTGTCCCCTATCGATGCAACGTCATCGTCATCCTCATCATAGGCGCCTTCGCCCTCATCAGATGAATAGCCATCAGAAAGATAGTAATCGTCATAGTCATCCACATCCTCATCGTCGGAGATCTCAAACTCGAGATTATGCTCGGATGGATCCTCATTACACCATGAATACATGAACTGTGAATCCTGGGTCGATTCACGGGGCCAATTACCGGCCGATCGATGGGGAGCAATTGCATCTTGTTCAAGGTCATCCATTTCGTCCTGCTCACTAGGTGCCTCAAGCATATGGTGGACTGTCATACCATATGGAACGCCATCTACTAGGATAGCACCACCATAGGATACAGGAGGCAAATGTTCCTCATTCATGAAGGCACCTATGGACGCGCCGCAAAGAGGCCGCTGCTGAAAGCAGGGGTTAGGATCCTGTGGAGGAGCTGGCGCTGTGGGGTTTTGAGACCCGGCCATCGCAGGCCGACGGCGCTTTTTGCGTGGCACTTTCGACCGTTCGATATCTCCCCGCAGGACGATCAAATCCCAATCATCTCTATCGATCGGGAAGTATTTTTTCAAAGCTGCTCTGACCTTTTTCACACTTGTACAAGTCACACAGATCGTCGTCCTTGCGTTCTCCATTGCGTCACCAGTCATCATAAGAGCAACACTGCATGATTCCGAAGAGTCCTTAAGAATTTTCTGGAGAAGTTTCCTGAGCCGAGGCAGCATCTGGAAGTTCCACTCGTTAAGATGCTCTTGGGGTATTTCGACGGTGGTAAGCTTTTTGAATGTGCGCTTCTTGACTCTTCTATCTTCAAAGTTCATTTTTATGACCTTCATCTCTGGGGCGGGAATTGTGGCTACCGGAGCCTCAAACGGAATGATGGTATTCGAAATCTTGAACTCTCGAGCGGCTTCTTTTTCTGCAGCTGCTTCTGATCCCGGAACAAGAGCGAGCGGGAGGCAGTCATCTAACTCCTCCGCACCCGGGGCAGAAAATATATCGATCCTGCAGCATGACCAGGCAAACTTGCACAGCGTGTAAAGGAAGTTCATGGAGAACGAAAAAGTACTGTCTGGTGCGGATAGATCAAGAACCGGATAATGGAAAGTCTGAGGAACTCTGAGATTTAGATCGTCAAAAGGTTGGGTCGAGAGCTGGAAGTTCGGTGCATCCAAACACAGCTGAACTACATGGAGGTATGCACTCCCACACTTGGGACCCAGCTTTTGCATGTAGACATTCTCAACCCGTTGCTTGAAGATGGAGTTGTTATACTTGAGCTTCCAAAGGCGGCTGACAGGGGCCCACAGCCCTATCTCCATCAAGACAAGACCGAGTGAATATAGATCATAAGCCCATGCTCCATCGTCCTCAATCGCCCTCTTGTCATCGGGATGACGGTACATGCTTGATGAGAGGGGTTCAGGTGATGGGTTGCTACCGGAAAATTGAGCGAATGATGTCAAGTAAGGTCGACGTAGATTTTCCGTTAGCCCAACCTCATTATGGTTTGAGTTGCTTAAGCCCGGGAAAATGAGGACATTGCTGCTGTTGATATTTCCATGAACCAGATTCTGGCTTCTTAGGTGCAGCACAGCCATCAGAAGGTCATATGCTAATCTGAAGCGGGTCTCTAGATTAGGTATAGCATAATCCTCCCCAGCTTGGAGAAGTGAAACCAAAGGCTTGGGCTTGAGTTCATTCAGGAGGTCGCTAGGATTCTGAAGGAATGGGAAGTAGTCGACTGGCATCTGGTAGACAAAGGCGTAACGGGAGTTAGGTCGGTCAATGTAGTAACAGAGGAATCGCAACAGGCCGAGATGAGAAACCCTGGCGTTTTGCACCAGTTGATCGAGGGTGTGGTGCACATTGTCAAGGCGAGTGTCTTCAGGGTAAGTGGTTGACCCAGAGGCTTCAAGGACCATTGGCGTGTATTCGACAAGGATGCTGACAGTAGCATCTTTGATGTTGTGGGCGAATGGTAGGGTAGAAGACTTCATACGGCCAAGAACCCTCGAATTGGTGGAGGCGGCGACCATCTCGTACGGCGGTGGGTTATTGTCGTGAGATGCGCCCGAGAGTTGCAAGGCGGAGCGATCAACGAGGTAGCTTTTTGAGGTGATAGCTGGTTTGCTGAAGCTTCTCTCAAACTTGGGCTGTTCAAAAGCTGGAGAATGTGTGGTTGCATGCAGGTTCGTGAAAGGCGAGTGCTCAAGTGTCTCCTTCTGGGACTTGGTATCATGATACCCTTGAATCCCCTCGAAGGAATGAAAAGTTTTCAATTCCGAAAGCATTGGGAATGGAGAGTCGCCGCCAGGCGATGCGGCCTTGGGAGAAGGATATGACCGTGTTCGGCCTTTGAGCGAGGGCTGCGAGCTCGATGTCATATTGACAGTCATATCGCGCCGCGATCGTGATAGGTCGTAAAGAATATCGATACAGGCCGTCAAGTCAGACAGTAAAGTCTTGGAGCGATTTATCTCGACGCTAGTCCAATGGGTGGTGGATGGTAGATTACCGAGGCTGTCCTTCGAGGTCGAATCTGTTTTACCCCCCTTCGGGGGAAGAGTAGAGGCTCCCTTATGCTGAAGACGCTCTGCTTCATTGAGAAGATCTTGGATGGACGACATGACACTTTCTACAACATCGCTAAAGCCGGCTTCCGTTAACGACTCGTCAATATCATTCGGCTGTGCGGCGCTAGCATCGCTCCAGTCCAGGCCCCATGCCAGAAGTCTATCCCTCTGAGTTTTGAAACTCCGGTGAAGGAGGAGAAGTTCAGGGTCATCAGCGGCATTAGAGGCAGTCGTCACGCTCTCACAAGAAGTCTTAGTGTCAGTGTACATCTTGGTGAGGCGACGCTGGAGGAATGACCCTCCATGGCGGAGAACGGACATCTTGCCAAGTCCCGACGGGAAGGATTGAGACAAAAGCGGCTGGGGGGCAGGTGATGGGGTGGACTTCAGAACATTGCAGACGGTGGGTGGCTTAGGACGAGGGGTGCAGGGAAGGGCAACTGCAGACAGGCTCAAGGCTCGCGAGAGAGGCAAACAGGGAGATAAGAAGACGGAGAACAGGCTGCTGAAGGATGAAGAGGAACAGGTTAGAATAAGAATCCAGACAAGAATAGATCGCAGGTGGGATGGAATCCTGTTGCCTAACCAATCGGGAGTGGCGAGTGAAGCAAAGCCTCACATGCCAAGCCACAGACCCGCTCATGTCACGTGGCAGGCAACCGCGATTCGAGTCGATCTGTTGGCTGACTCAGCGGGACCCGGGTGCATCATGCAGCCAACTGGGTCACGCACAGTCTTGGCTGTACGCACTGCAGTCTGTGCGACATGCAATTGCTCTAGGCAGGAAAGATTTTGATACTCTATGGGAAAAGTCTAATTGTGTAATGATACCATCCGGTGGTAATTAAATATACAAAGAAAGGGCAAAAAATAGGCCGCCAAATAGAAAACTATCTCGTTTCTTTTATTTACTCCTCGTAGGTAGTTTATCTCCATCTTCATCCAGTGATCACACGTCGAGGCACTCCAACTTCACGCGCTCGCTTTTCACGGAAGTTGTGGAGGCGTTCTCCGATTAGGTAGAACTCATCTCGGATGCTGACTTTCCAGATCTCCACCTGACAACAGACCAGGTAAGCTAGCCAACCCACAAAGCTCATGAGGAGCGTAATTGGATAGGCGTAGCGATAAACCTTGAACTGAAGATCCGGACTGGAGTAGAACATGGTGGAGTTCAATGAGAATCCAAGGAGTAGCGGCAAGGTCACTGCAAATACTGCCAAAAGTATTATAGGAAGCAGCAAGGCCCGAGTAGCAAGTTTGGCGTTTGGCTTTAGCCAACCGTCACGGAAAATACCATTGAGGATCGCGGCAGGCCGGGACCTTGAATGCCACAGCGCCACCTTAATCGCCATCTGGACATATAGAACTCCAAGAGTCCAATCCTGGATGAAGTGGATAACATGCGCTCGTTCCTCACCAAGATAGGTATGAATAGGGACCAGTACATAAAGCTCCATTACAAGTGCGAAAACTGATGGCAAGAAGACCGCAAACGAAACCGAAATATAGAGGAGGCGTAGTCCACTGGTAACTACTTCTGCAAGTGCATCCCATGCGTCTCGAGGCGATCGGAGGTACGGTCGGAGGCGGTCTCTCACCATGTTGATACAGGCATGGCAGGACAGTACGACACAGGCAGCAGCGCAAACTAGGCCCATGCCAACAGAAAACGCGTACACATCGTTTACCGGCCGGCTCGGGAAGTAGGATGATAATAGATTTCGCCCAATAATCAAGGGAAGAACTGTGATGCCTATCCCAGTAGCTGCCGCAAACATCCAAATCAATAAAAGGAAAGCCGCAATCCTGGTTCTGAAGAAAGGGGGGATGTAGACTTTGGTAAACATCTCGTTCTGGCGACCATGGAGCCCCTGGTCATTGTCTTCTGCCCCATCCACTCGTTCATTTGCTTCAGTCACTTCCAGAAACACTTGACTTCCCTTGGGAATGCGAACTTGATCGGAAGCAGGGGCCCGCACAAATTTTCCATCTCGTTTGAAATGGGGGTTGGTGGGCTCACCATTGGCACCAGGCTGCTGAGTTTTGTCGTCCACAAGAAGTTGAGGTCCTCCATTGCTCCCAGGCAGGAAGCCCCACCAAGTCCATTGAGGCCGGTATCCTTCTTCGTCAGGCTGTCTTTCACCAAAGAAGAAGTCGGACAATCGTAAGACGCGGGCACACTTGCGAAACCACCAGTTGTAGAGACTGTGTAATCCTTCTGAGGGCTTGAAAAACTGAACTGCAAGTGGTATGCCGAAATTGTAAATCAACAGATCAACAGGGAATTCAAGAACGGGATTTTTCGACGACCAATGCACAGGAAGAACCCCGCTAAAGCCATAATATAATCCCCACACAACTCCCCCGAGGCAAAATATGACTAGAGCTCCATAAACAAGGGCACTGAATGCGATCTTGCGCAGCTGGGTGGTAATATTGCGCTCGAGAACATCGCGCACGGGATGGAAAGTAGGGTCATCAGGATCACGAATGAAATCTTGAAATCATGTTAGTGGACGTAATGATAATTAAAGTGGGGAGTTAGCTCACAGAGGACGCCACTTCTCATGATCTTCCTGCACATAGAAACAAATAGAGCGAAATGGAACATATAGCAGGTGCCAATAAACCAGTGCACGAACAGAGAGGTAAGCGGATAGGCAGATGTAAATTCGATCCGGGAAGCGATGGTCGCGTTTTCGAATAGCGGAAGAAGCGCCAGATCAAGAAGGGAGCCACAATATAGTGGGAAGACGATCATTTCAATACCAATAATGAGAATAACTTTCATCACTCCACCGGCTTGGTGGAGCCCTTCTGCGATCATGCCCTCCACTCTCTGGCCACGATCCACGCCAGAAATCAAGCGGTTAATACGGAGGTAGACCAATCCAACAGCCGACGCGAGAAGGTATCCCATAATAATAGCGATGGTCCGATCTTTTGTATCCCACACAGCTAAGTCATAATCAATCGTAACGTTCCCCGGTGCCCCTGTCAAACTTAAATTAACCCAGTTTGTAGAGTCTGTGAAAGTGCGAAGATACAGATTGTTGGCAAAATCATAGACCTGGTGTTGTGCGCGAGTAACGAGATTGGTAATAGCAGAGATGCTATAACTAAGCGAGAGAGTTTTCGGGAGTTCAACAGAGCTGATTTGGACGGGAACATCATGAAGAACAAATTTTCCCGCAATGAATATTGAATGGATCAGCGAAGCAACGCGTGCCTGATGAATTTTCAACGCGTGGTGGGACAGGACAGAGAACATTGGAACATCGGCTTCGTGGAAAACGAAAAAGGTATTCACCACACTGCCCAATCGGGAACCACTAGCTTCAATAAGCGATCGTGATACATTCGTAACGGGCTTAATCCAATCGCTCAGCGGAACAACAGCCCCG
The DNA here is from genome assembly GCA_027569225.1 of Aspergillus panamensis. NCBI lineage: Eukaryota > Fungi > Ascomycota > Eurotiomycetes > Eurotiales > Aspergillaceae > Aspergillus > Aspergillus panamensis. The sequence goes on along the minus strand of JAPDER010000051.1, from coordinate 26,013 downwards.
AAAGGGCTGAGAAGCACTTTGAAAATAACACTCGTCCAATACATGACATATCCCAAGCTACCGATCAAAGTGTCCAGAACAACGTCCGCAATGATAGAGACGGCGGTTATAGGCACCCCAAAAATGAACTGGATTGGATTGGCGAGGAGAACGAGGGCGATTTTGCCTCCTAGGTAAGGGAGCCAAATGCCGGCGGCTACGGTGAAAGAAATCAGGAGTGCGCAAAATACCCCATTTTGCAGGAGGCCAAAAATCGGGCCCTGCATACCGATGAGCTCCAGGATGCCCTCGAGATCATCAGCCTCCTCAATTGCATCAATGTCGTTTGCATCAACGCCAAATTCGGCAAGAGCAGCTTGATTTTCGCGAGCAGCATCATTGACTACACCGTCATTTTGTGCATGGGCGAGGGGAGCTTGCAAGACAGGCTCATCCACTAAACGTTCCTCTGCATCCTGTACCCGTCCCTGCCCCTGGTCGTCGGGAATGATGTCAGCCCAAAACCAATCGAAAGCTTTCCTGGCTAAGCTTTGGGGGGGTTCCGTGGCAGATTGATCTGCCTCTTGTGGCACCTGCGTATTTCCAAGCGATTCAGCATCCGTGGTCATTACGTCCCAGACAGATGATCCACTGGCAGATCCATTCAGGTTGTTCTCGAGAGTACCAAGACCTGGGACGATGTCAAGGCCATCAAGACCGCTGTCATCGGACTCCATGTCGTGAATATTAAAGCCAGGTTCCTGCCGTAGCTGGCTGCTGAAATCGCCAGTGAAATGAGAATCAGAAGGTCCATCAAGACCCCAATTGAAATTGGTGGTTTCAGGAGGGGTTTGCTCATTTTGACCGCGAGAAGAAGACCCCGAAGACTCGGATAAGGCAGGGCGTATTCCTACCGTGGCTAGTGAATCTGCATCTCCATAACTGGGGCCCGAGAGCTCGGCAACATTCTGCTCACGGTTCCTAGAGCGTCGAAAATTATCATTTTGCAAGAGTTTGGTCACCGCGGTGACAAGCCAGCTAAGCTCTTCTTGGCGTCCTTCCTCCCGCACAATTCTGAGAACCTCTTCTAGGTCTCCATGAGCACGGAGCCAAAGATCTCTAAATACTTCCATATCCATAGCAGGCCAAGGCTGGTTAGCCTGAGAGGCTGGTTGCCAAGGTGCAGAGCCAAGGTCTAGGCCATTGTCATGACCGTCATTACGGCGAAAGGAGGAACTGGAAGGTGCAGGTGCGGAATCCCTCAAATCGGGGAGGCCATGGGTATCCAAGAAATCTCTATGCGAGGGACCGGCGTCAGGGCCAGGGAAGTCGTCGTCCGCATGGTCCGTAGCATCTTCACGGTGTTCGTTGAACCTTTCATTCATCCTCCTATTCCGTAGGTCTTCTTCTTGTGGTAAAGGCACGGCGAGCTCTCTGTGCGGGGGTTCAGCATCTTCAGCAGGGCGATTGTTTGCTATCAACTGAACTGCCGCCTCACGTTCCCCTTCCGCAATATTATCAATTGGTTGCTGCTGGACGACCCATTCTCGGATGAGAAATATCAAAATGAATGACACAACGACAAGCAAAGTGATCAACTGGCCTTCTAACGTGTCGATTAAGATGTTGTTGATTGTAGGGGATGGTGTCAATGAGTTTAGAAATTTGACATCCGAAAGCCAGGAGGGACGCCGGGGTTTGTATGTAGCTGCTGTCGCATTTGAAGGGCTAGAGCTGAAACTTGACGACATCGCTGGAAAGAACAACGTAGAAAATGCCTTTTTCATAAGAGTGAGCAGCAAGGGCTCGCCAGATGGGAAGCCGAAGATGGAAGGGGCCGGGGATTGGAAAGATTGTGCATCGGTCAAGTTTGCTAGCCTGGTAGAGCCTGCGGTTGATATTGTGCTATTGACCGATGCGGAATGATTTGAACCCAAATGCACAGGAGCATTTTGAGGTAGATCGCCACTAGACCAACGACCATCCGCCAACCAGAACAGAGCCCTCCAGATTGCCCTCATTGACCACGGCAGCCAACCAAGCCAGACAAATGCAACAAGGACCCATCGCAGCCATGTGATAACGGTCCGGAAACTGTGTATCAAAATCTGCTTGGCAAACAAGAAGACCGGCAAGTTTTCAGGCATATCCGGATCATATACTTTTGTGAAGTGAAAAGGCGTCTTGCACAGCTCACAATGTTTCTTCTGGGAGTGGGAAAGCCATTGCACCAGGCAAGGCTGGTGAACAAACTTTATGCTGCCACTACACTTGCAAGGATAGTAAAGCGGCTCTTGTTCAGTAGCCTCCCCACGACATATTCGGCAAGTATCTGGCTCCTCCAACTCCCTTTCATTACCCCTCCGATTTGTCTCGTAGGCCGGGTCGTTCATCAGGTCGGGGAAGGTGATCGACCCTGTATGATCACGGGGTTGGTGTCCGGTGAAATCCATATTTGGATAATCGAGAGTCGACGAAGCGATCTCGCTCAGCAGGAACGGACGAATATATTATCAGTTATCATGTTTCGGATGCACCACGCGGAGGGGGAAATCAGCGCGGTACGATGACGCAAAGGCTGAATTCGGGCAAACGTGCACGATTCAAACGAGCCGGAGAATGCTAGAGTACACAGATCGAGAGTACTGTATCGTCTTCGAAGCGGAGGCTGCTAAGAATGCAAATGTGGCGAGTTGGTCAGGGCAACCACTTCTTATAAGGCCTCAGCCATGATCCATGAGTGATGTGTTGCGTGAGGAGAGCCCGGATGACTCAGCAGAGACATGCACCCCTGTATCTTGTCACGTGATAATACATGGGGGTTTCATCCAGGCTTGGAGGTTGAACCATCTTTCCATTTTATCTACACCCTGGTTATGGAAAGACCGAAGTCAACTCTGTTACAAGGTGTGACTCGGAGTCTTGTGTCATTTCTGAGTCTCATAGAAACCTTACTAAAGTTGAGGTACTAAGTAGTAGTTGGGAACTCGTACTATCTATCCCTGCTACTCCGTACCTACTCCTAAATACCTCTTAGCAGCTGCAAAGCAAATACTGACTTGATCAGCAATTGATTGAGGAGACCACACCCGGTGGCCATCGACTGATCTTTTTGTTTGTGAGATTCCTTGTATATCGAGTGGGAAATGCCACTGATAGGCTGCGAGCCCAAAACAAAGCTGAGTGAGAAGCGGTGTAAATATATAACGGCCACTGAGGTAACTTGGCCACTTCGTATACTAGTATTTCACCTTTAGATTTCAAATCTGCTGTAAGCGCACTTGATATGCTGTCCACCCTGAAAAGGAGCATGCATGCTGAGAATCAATGCACGACAACGCGATGTACAGCCTGTAGACTGCTGTTGAGGTACGTTTGCTTTAAGAACCAGTAGTCAAGGCGTAGCAAACCTGCGGTGTCCTGTTTAGGATTCGGTATGTATCTACCGAAAAGAGCGTCGAGCTTTGTTCCGAATGCAGGCGATCAAACCAAGACAAAAGATGGAGTTTCTTGAGCGCTGGAGCAAACCAATCTTGAGCCAGCGCCGATGGGCTAATCCTGCAGTGACTTGCGCCACCGCAACGCCATGACCTCACTAACCAGTCTTGATTAGATGGAAGCATTATTAGATATTACATGCTTGGTGTCTGGACTCTGGACTGCATTTCCTTGCTTACCATTATTCAAGGGATCTCTGGCTTACCCACTTCCATCAACTCAGCTATTTTTCAGTAACGCCTTGCGCTTACACTTTCGCTTTCTGTGCCGACTCAGTTCCCCCTCCACTCGAGAGTGACAAGCTCAAGCTAGCGGGCTTCGATGTCGTTTCCTTAGGGCGTCGCAAATCCCTACGCCAAGACCGACTAGGATCCGTCGCGCGTGCTCCTGGACCCTCTTGGCTTGTGAACCTGGCGGAAGGTCGAATATCGGGCCTGGTCCTCAGCTTCGATTTTTTTCCATCAGCTCTTGACTCCCCCAGAATTTGACGTCCTCTTCCGATGAACGAAAAAGCGCCGTGAAAATTTTTTGGTCACCCCTGCAAGCTCACTACGTGGCGCAAACTCTGCGACCTTTCCAAGAGCGCCGGCCTGGTCGGAGCTGCCCCTGTGATAGGGCATAAGATCAACCATGGCATCTTTGAACAATGGCCATGGCTCGGAAGGAGGTGAAAGGGCTATTGGTATTAAGGAACCACGAGTAAAGTCGAGACGAGCAGGTCCTGTCCGGTGGACACTCGGCTTGATCGTGCGGTACGTGTTTCCACCCTCTCTCAACTCTACTTTCGACATTCGGAGTCGTTCTAACAATTATTTTCTCTTGCGCAGACTTTGTATCTGGTATGCCTTGCTAACGCCATTTTTCCGATGCCCATCCCGTCTTTCCGATTTGACCGAGTCCTCTTCTCGAGTTTGCAAGCCCTATCTCTACACGCGATCGTACGTTGAACCTTACGTTCTTCCTTACTACGACACCTATGCCGCTCCTCATGTCGAGACTGCCCGCCCGTACGTCCGCGTCGCGAATGAGAAAATCTACGTCCCTGCGTCCAATATCGCAAAGCAGAGCTACGACAAATATGGCGCGCCCGCGTTGAACCACGTTAAGGCATATGGCCAGCAGCAGTGGGCGGCCAGGGTTGTCCCGCATATCCAGTTCGCGAAGGATAAGGCAAACGGCTGGTATGAAGGCCAGGTTGCTCCACACGTCGAGAAAGTGACGAAAACCGTGTCTCCCTCCTACAACAGAGTCTATGGGACCTTCCGCGCAACACTGCAGGACCACGTTTTACCTTTTTGCGCCAAGTACCAGCCTTTTATTGGAAAGACTTATAGTTCCGGACAGGAGATACTTACAACAAGGGTTATGCCTTATGCCCAAAATAGCTGGACTTCAGCTCTTTACCTCGTTAACAATTCGCTATGGCCAAAGATTTGCAGCCTCTACTCGGAAAATGTAGAGCCTCAGCTCGTGAAAATCGGCCAGCGACTAGCAAGTTATCGGGAAGGAAAACGGTTGCGTCAGGTCGTGGACGATGCTGATAGGTAAGTTCAAAATCGAGGCTATCATTTTCATTTTGATAGACTAATTCGAAAATAGCACCTCGTCGGACTCTTTCACACCCCCGGTGTCTTTTCAGGTGGAGAGTAGTAAAACTGAATCGGTCACCTCATCGTCCATCGTGGAAATCACACCCACCCCAACTCTGTCCCCGGCTGAACTAGAAGCCCAAGCACGTGAAAAGATCTCTTCTGATATCGAGATCTGGCAACAAAGGTTTGCCGCTGCTGCGCAGCAGGGAGTCGAGGACCTCGAGAAACGCACGCAAGAGATTGTTACAATCTACTTGGCATCTGGTGTGAGAGAAGATGGAGAAACCTTGATCGCTGCCCTCGAAACCGCTGTTGGCGATCAAACATCAGCTGTTAAACGTAAGGTTAACACCCTGATCGAACCTCTACCATTTGAACAAGCCCCCGAAAAAGAAGAAACGACAGTAAACGAACTATTGAAGGAGGTCAGGAATGCCGCAGTGTCCTTGAGGGAACGTGCTCATGCTCTCCGAGAGTGGCACAGTTCCTTCGAGCAACAATTAGTCCACAGAGTCACCGCCGCAGTCGACTCCACTCTTGCTATTTTGGATGACGTCCGCGACCTAGGTCTTCAGGAAATTGGCATGAGGTGGGCATGGATGGATGGAGTTACATACCAAGACTGGGAGGACTATCATGCCCTGAAAGCGCAGTTCGAGGACTGGAAAGGAGAGTTTCGGTATATTGGATTGCATCATGCAAAGATCGAAGAAGCGAAGTCGGTCGCCGATGATGTATTGTCTCACGGAATGGATATCGCCGAAGCCGCCGCCAAGGAGCTTTCTAGGCTCAGGGACGTCGGCAAATGGAAAATTGCTGCCCGGGAAGTGAGTGAAGATTTTGACACTAGATCTGAGCCTCCACCTCCACTTCCGAAACCTGCCCCGGTCCATGTGGAAGAGGTTCATGAATACACCGAGGAACCCGTGTCGGACCTTCCTGTTCCTCGTGTTGAGGAAGATGAATTGAATGCGCATACGGAGAAAGAATCCGAGGTCCCGAGTCCTAACGCGTCCAAGGACGCCTTTTCCGACCTCACAGATGAAGAGCCCGTGAAGCGTGTGCTAGGCAAAAGTAAGGAGCCATCTCGGTCTTTGAAAGAGGAGGGCCAAAATGACTCGACTGGAACGGAAGAAACCACCAAAGTGGACGACGAATCAGCTAAAGGCCCTTGGGGAGCAGCAGCGGCTGAAGTTCCCTTAGACCATGATGCTGTAGATACCGATATCACAGCTCAGAAAACTCCACAACAGAAGGCTGTACAAGCCTTGCTTTCCGAGCTTCTTGCGGGCAAAGATGCCTCGTATGAAGATATCTTGAAAAGGCTAGGTGCTATATATGAAAGAGATGTCCACTCTGATTCTAGGAAAGGCCAGTCAACCATTTCTTCCACTGAAAGTGCTGAAGCAGCAGCCACCCCGACTGCCGAAGCTGTCTTGGAAAGTATTGATGAACAACTCCAATCTGCAGTTGCTGCGAGCTTTGAGGACGAATACGTATTTATTGACCAAGATGTTATTGAAGAGCAAACTCCTACTGAGACCGATATTGTGTCCGAAACCCCTGCACCAATTCTCTCTGAAGATGCGGAGCAGGATATAGTCCTCGAGGACGCCGTTCCTGATTTTGCAGAGGAGAAGGTCGCAGTGTCCGAAAGCTCTACTTCAAGCACAAGCACATTCATCTCGACTACTACAGAAACTGTGCCGTTGGAACAAGTGGCCTCAAGCGACCCCACTGAAGATGAGCTTCCTCGGCAAGATCTGTGATAAAAGAAATACGAGGAGGTGTCGGTTGCAACCTGAGGATGGACGCAAGGGTGAAATTGTGCGATCTGGATTAACATTACACATTTACATGATTGATATTCCCCATTTTTCTCATTCCTGGTTTGTTGGACCTTGATTATTCCCCACATAGTTACCATGATTGTACGTCACGACAGATTATATGGCTTTTATGAAACTTTCCTTTTCTGTTTTATTAACGTTTCGTTGATTTTCTTTTTTGCCTTTTGCTTCCACCCCCTCGGCTCGAATGTATGATTGATGAGCCTTTTTATTGAGCCTTTGATGCCCAGGCACTAAATGTGACGATTTTTAATTAATCTTCTCATCCTGTTGAGAAAGATATATATGTGCTTTTCAACTGTAATTGTGGCTCGGATGATCCGACCCTTAACGGGCAATGTCGTGCACTTGTAGCGTCGAGCAAGACCCAGTTCTGCCTCACGCCCAAGCTGGCCAGCGAGTTTCACCTATACTGCACTCGCTGACCACCTCTTTTTTCCATCTTTTTCTGCCTCTTGCTTTCGGGACCTGCCTGCTCGGGCGCACCGCCCATCCCGGCAAGTCCGCTTTTCACTCCAGTGAAAGTGGTGTAAGCCAACCAAACCGAGTACAGAGGCACCACAATCCACAGCCACCAGGCCCGGTCGCCGAACAAGCAGGTGGCGCCAATACACCCCCAAGTCCAGTAAAGGATATCCCACATATACTCTGTCAAGCCCGTGGCCCCCAAGTCCTCTCCCGGGGAACGAAGGCCGCCATCAGCAGCATTGTAACGGGGGCGGCCTAGACGGTCCAGGTAGAACTCTAGGAGGAGTGTTGGGCAAGCAAGAAGGCAGTACGGTTTCAAGGAACGGGGTCGGTTGAATGTGAAATGTAGTAGAAGGAAGAGTGAGTGGAGACCGAGTGTGATGAGATGTGTCCGGAGCAATACGGAAGTATTGCGCGCCGCGAGGGTTTTGGCTGCTTTCTGGAGATCATCTGTTAGTAAAGGAGGATATAGAAACTCGCATTATATTTCTGATCAGGTAATTGGAAGAGGACGAACCTGAGCCATTTTGTGGATGTGTCGTCGTTATGTAGTCGGAAGGTATAGAGGTGGTGAGGAGAGATGGACGGGGGGCTTTTGCGAAAATGAATGTCTATCCCAATAATGGCATGATATTCCTTGAAATATTCCTGGCTAGTGGAGGGTTCTCTGGAATTCCCATACCATGTGAGAGAGGGTCCAGTGGAGGGATTGAATACGTAGGGAAAATGAATGGCGTTGCCCACCACAACCGGGACAAGTGCCCGCGCCTCTCACCAGCCACGACGCTCCAGTATTAGTGGGAACTGCACCACAACTGCGTCCCAAAACATCGCATGAAATATAACGAATCACTCCATCCACCACCTAGATAGAGAGAGGCGAGAGCTGCCGGTCAGACACCCCGTTGCAGTCCCACCCCGTTCTGTTTCGGTAAAATTCCTCCTAGTCCTGCCATTTTTCGATATGCAATTTGATTTTCCCTGAGATTTGTTTGGCCTCCAGGGCGTCACGAGTCGTCCGAACGTCATCCACTCTTTCCACACGGTCATCCTTTCAACATCCCCCCTCTCTCAACGTGTCCTGGACTGCGGGGGGAAGAGAACCGTGAGGGGGCTTACAGACCAAGAAAACTGGATGCGGCGGTATCTATTTTTCGAGTCTTCTTTTCGTTTTCCTGCTTTGTTTCCTGCTGGAATTCTTTGCTTGTCTGTGGGCGACGGGTCAGCTTTTTCTTGTCAACACGGCGTGAAAGGAACACCACCCCCGTTGTCTCCTGAGTCCTTGTCCCATACCACCTTCAGGCCACTGAGCACAGAGACGCAAAAGCTGTTTTAGAGTCCTACCGGATGCTCAGTCGCTGCTAACAGGACTCCTTTTCCTTGTCTCGTAAATCCCCACCAAATCAGGCAGGCAGACCTTTATTTACTCTCAGTACCGGCGCCGCCTCAAGACTTTAAACTCCTACAATCGCATCCTAGTCCGGACCGTTCGGATTCACACCTGATAATGTCGCCGTCAACGTCTCATATTGCGAGCCAGTTGAGGCAATTAATATACTACCATCTCGATAACAATCTCGTCCGCAACGCGCTTTTCCTGGCCGGCCGTTTACATGCCTACGAACCTCGAACATCAGAAGCTTCATACCTACTCGCCCTATGTTACCTCCAGAATGGTCAGGTGAAAGCAGCCTGGGAAAGCAGCAGGAATTTTGGATCGAGGGGCACACACGCCGGATGTTCCTATGTCTACGCACAGGCGTGCTTGGACCTTGGGAAATACCTGGATGGCATCAACGCGCTAGAGAGAAGCAAGCCTCTTTGGTCGTCAAAAAACCACTGGAGTAAGTCCCCACTCTCATCCCACGCACCCGGGGACAGCGGGACCGTGGCAGACCGAGGGCTCATACTGATTCTCGATTGACTATTTAGATAAACATAGCGAGACACGAAGACAACACTTGCCAGATGCTGCAGCTGTCTTGTGTTTGCAGGGGAAACTATGGCACGCTCACAAGGATCTTACCAAGGCGGTAGAATGCTACGTGGATGCTCTCAAGCTTAACCCGTTCATGTGGGATGCCTTTTTGGGATTATGCGAAACTGGTAAGTGCTCAAAACAATGCCTACCACCTGTGTTCTCTTTCCTTTTCTTGCACCTTTTACCTTTTTCTCGTTCTAACCACTATGCAAAGGTGTTAACGTGCGAGTTCCGAATATTTACAAAATGAGCACCGAATTGTTTGGTATGATTTCAGCCTCTTCACAGGAGGATGCGGATTCCCCCATCGACAAAGTTTTACCTACAGGTGGCCCCCTGAAAACGCAAGCAAATTCGAACCCTAGCCTAGATCCTTTCACATCCGCCGCGTCTCGTAGCGAGTCCATAACAACTCATGGAAGCTCTGCGTTGTGGGAGAAATTGAATGGAAGTACTGTCAGTGTCGCGTCCACTGGAGGGTCGGTACCGGTAGTACGCGAAGGGACAGAAACTCCGGGTGGGCAGAGCAGCGAGTCTGATGATATTCGTGCTGCCAATGGAGGTGGCCCAGACGTTGCATGGGAGCCGCCCTTGGCTCCTGCAAGGAAAAACCGGACAATCCAAACAATGGGTGCCGATCACGCGATGGACCCGCCACCAAAAATGAGACCCACGGGAATCAGACCCAGGACAAGAACTAAAGCTGATCCGGATGAGCAGACCGCAAATCACGCAGAGCAAGAGGGTACAACGGGTCACAGACTAGGAGATCGCAAACGAACGGTTTCTGGCCAAGTAGCACACTCTACAGCGTCACACCCCGCGGAACCAGGAGCACCTCAACGGCGGAGTGTCAGGCTCTTCAACCAGATAAAGCCAACCACAAGCAAGTTTTCAGGTACAGCTTTGGGGGTAAAGGATGGCAGAGAGCTCAAAAAGGTGAGGGCTACGGGGCCGAAGGGGCGTACGACAACGATCACCAACGTGGGCCGTGTTGTAAGTGGCAACAATAGGAGACATGTCAATGATAGCCATGACGGCGATGGTAAAGATCACCGCGGGACATCCTTGACAACACAGAATGGAGTCCACCATGTGCCCTCAAAAAGTACTTCGGCGGAACGATCCAAGTCTGTGGAGGCTCTGTCGTGGTTATTGGAACTATTTTCAAAACTTGCTTCCGGTTATTTCGCTCTAAGTCGATATAAGTGTTCCGACTCTATCCAGATGTTCAACTCGCTTTCTCAAGGCCAGAGGGAGACACCATGGGTCCTTTCTCAAATTGGACGGGCGTACTACGAGCAGGCAATGTATTCGGATGCGGAGAAGTACTTTGTGAGGGTGAAAACCATGGCACCATCTCAGTTAGAGGATATGGAAATTTATTCGACAGTCCTCTGGCATCTGAAAAATGATGTTGAGCTGGCCTACTTGGCACATGAGTTGATGGAGGTTGACCGTCTCTCCCCTCAAGCGTGGTGCGCGGTCGGTAACTCGTTCTCGCACCAACGGGATCATGATCAGGCCTTGAAATGCTTTAAGCGAGCCACCCAATTGGACCCTCAATTTGCGTACGGATTCACTCTGCAAGGCCACGAATACGTTGCCAACGAGGAATATGACAAGGCTCTGGATGCCTATCGACATGGCATTAGCGCGGACAGTAGGCACTATAATGCGTGGTATGGACTGGGAACAGTGTATGACAAGATGGGCAAACTCGACTTTGCGGAGCAGCATTTCCGCAATGCTGCCAGCATCAACCCCACAAACGCAGTCCTGATCTGCTGCATTGGCCTAGTTTTGGAGAAGATGAACAACCCCAAAGCGGCGTTGGTTCAATACGGCCGTGCCTGCTCGTTGGCGCCTCACTCAGTCCTTGCTCGATTCCGTAAGGCCCGCGCATTAATGAAGCTCCAGGAGCTTAAATTGGCCCTTGGAGAGCTCAAGATATTAAAGGACATGGCTCCGGATGAAGCCAATGTGCACTATCTCCTCGGGAAGCTATACAAAATGCTTCATGACAAAGGCAATGCCATTAAGCACTTTACGACTGCCTTGAATCTGGATCCTAAGGTATGGATTGATGTCTTTGTTTAACTGTTCCCAGAAAATGCTAATATTTGTCAATCAGGCGGCACAATATATCAAGGACGCGATGGGATCGCTTGACGATGACGACGATGATGAGGACGATATGGCATAGTGCCACCCACGACGCCATCTTCTATTCACCTGCTTCTTTGTCTTCGTCTTATACCCCCCTCCACTTCCCCATTTTCTTCCTATTCTTTCATGAACCAGATCTTCCCTGTAAGATCCGTTTGAGCGAGGATCGGCGTTTTTTTTCTGGATCGAATTCATACCAGCATCAGCATTACACCGGCGTTCTACAGTGGGTTGGTTAAAGGATGCATTTCCTTGCATCAGGCACTCTTGAAATGGGGTGGATTTTGTATATTAGCGTGGATTGGCTTTTGTCGTAGCGGGCAGGGGATTACTGGCTACGCATGAGAGACGAAAACGGCCTTGACAACGGACCCATGAACATATTGACGGTTTGTCCCGTCAGGCACGTGCATAATTGAGACCAGTTTTATAGGCGTATTCTTATAACACAATATATTCTTCCATGGACCCTGTATATCTGGGTAGGCTACTGCTCTACATGTCTCCTCGACAGCTATAAAGACGTGCATGTAGCCTCAGACCACTCAAGCATCATCGAATCAATTACCGACTCTTCGACCTGTATACCTAGGTAGATTACATCATAGGTGGCGGCAGTTCAGGCGGTATCAAATTGCCGGCAAAACGTGATTCAGCCGATCATGTGAATCCCTGCATCAATTTTGGGGTATCCCCGAAATCCCAACGAAGGCAAAAACCGCTTCTCCAGATTTTCCTCAGTTTCTTTTTTCCTATTATTGGTCCGGACTATTCTTCCCACCTATTCCTCAACCACGCCCTGCTATTCTGGTCATGCTCTTCTTTTAAGTTGTGATTATTTTTTACTCCTCAACCACTCACCTTAACGGCCGCCTGACCTTGTCACACACCTTTCCTCCGTGCTTGGGTGGTAAGAAACTCCGTGTCCTCTTTCAAAGCCCTTCGCTTGCCAGAATCAGGAACTAAGCTCAGAATTGCAGCCGGAGAAACCTATTGTCCTCAAATCTTCCTCTTCGAAACCATGTCAGTCCTGACTTATATCACCACGGGCATTAGCTCGTTCGTGATCGTCACGATATTGCTCTTCGCTCTCGGCCAAAAGGTTCCCCGCGCCGCCTTCGTCGCTCGGTGTTTAGCGGCCTACGGCTCCCTTATTTTATGTGCATGCTACGGAGTGATTGCCTCTATTGTTCTTCGCCTCGTGGGCTACGGCCGGGTTTCGCAATGGGCCACCGCTCGCAGTTTCAAATTCGTAATGCGATACACCACCGGTGTGCGATTTGATATCGTCGAGGGCAATGAGTATCTCAGCACTCGGCCTGCTGTCTTGATTGGCAATCACCAATCCGAATTGGATGTGCTTATGCTTGGTCACATCTTCCCCCCGTACTGTAGCGTTACAGCCAAAAAGTCCCTCCGTAACATCCCTTTCCTTGGGTGGTTCATGGCCCTCTCGCGGACGGTGTTCATTGACCGTGCAAACCGTGAGACTGCCCTCAAGGCTGTCGACGGTGCTGCGGATGAAATTCGAAACCACCGACAGAGCGTTTTCATTTTCCCCGAGGGCACAAGAAGCTACTCAGACAACCCAGAGCTGTTGCCGTTCAAGAAAGGTGCTTTCCACCTTGCAGTGAAGGCGGGAGTGCCCATCGTTCCCATAGTTTCGGAGAACTACTCGCATGTGCTTTCCCCGCGCAATCTGAGGTTCGAACCAGGCACTATTAAGATCAAAGGTTCGTGCTTCTCCGTTTTCTTGATATAATTTAGAGTTAACATGGCTTTAGTCCTCCCCCCCATTAGTACTAAAGGCCTGACTGCTGCGGATGTCGACAATCTTACCAAATCCACCCGGGACGCGATGCTTAAGACCCTCCTCGAGATGTCTAACACCACAAATGCTTCCTCTACTCCCAACGGTCGATCCACCGCCATTGAGATTTGATTAACCTCGGGAATCCGACTCTAAAAGTCATGCTCTTTCTATCCCGTATATTATAACCTACCTCAGAAGCCGAACGCTCGTTTAGAAGCACCTCGAAGTCCCCCGATATCCTTTTTTTTTTTCGTGGATACTACTATTATTATTATTCTCGCTTGTACGAATTCCACGCCAGCACGAACCTAGATCCTAGCCACAAACAACCTAAGATCAAAACTCACTCAGAAATATAACCACCCCTATCCCGGATCCTTTCTCGTCTTTTTGCAGAACGTGGCAGGATAGGGGAATGAAGATATGCCTTTGATGAACGATAAACCGACTCATGGATAGATCAAACTGGAGAAGTTGCCGGAAGACTTATGACATTCTACAGGATTCCTCACGCAGTTGGAAGTGAATCATCGCTAATAGAATCCTGATGACGGCAAGGGGAGTGATGTGTACAGGAGCTGCATTGGATTTATACCCTCTAATTGAAAACGAATAGATGATTGCATTTATATCGGTGGAATACATTACAATTTCCATCAACCTGTCTTCCTTGACCAGAAATAAATGGCTACCACTTAGAGGTAGCAGCAGTAATAGTTTGTTTTATTTTAAATCTACTCTTCTCCAGATAGTAGAAGGACGACCACCGACCCGAGATATATATTCTTAACCCTACCAATACACATCGAGTCTACTCCTGTAAACAACGACAAGTTTCCGTCGCACAAGGTTGCACGTCCCTCGCTATGTCTATTTTCTCAAAAGCCAACCAGGGATCAGAATCACCGCCTCTATCAGCAAAACGTGGTCCAACACCCTCTCCCTTCGCCGCAGTAGCAAGAAGATAATCCTTCCCCATGGCAACCACCTCAATTCGCACATCATCCACCACCCGCCCATATAGTTCCGTCCGTACCCCCGTATACGGCTCCCCGAATTCCTCATCACCCTCTACAGCCGCTGGGGCAACTACGTTCGAGAATTCCAACTCCCTCAGCCATGGCGCCAAGAGCGCCTCGCCTGTCAATTTGATGTATGCCTCCTTCAACGCCCAGTATGTATAGAAGAGTCTGTATCCGTAGTCGACGGCCAGAGGACTGTGAGGGTTATTTTGAATAGCTGCCCCCCCCCCCTGAAGGCTTTTTATGGCGTCGAGTTCCCGGGTAGAGAATATCTCGGTGAAGATATCCACGTAGGCGAGTAGCTCTGCGCGCGTGCGCTCGGCGGGGGTCTTCTTCTGTCGTTCGTTGACACAGGTGATGTCGACTCCGACCTGGGGGAGGGGGTGTGTGGGCTGACCAGGGACTGTGGTGCCAACAAGGGTGATGAGTGAAGCTTGGTGGCTGACATTGAATTCGATTGTGTGGATCGCGGGGTGTTGGCTTTGTTGGGCTGATGTAGGGATGAAACAGGGTCGACGGTGGGGGTCGGGTGTGCGGCTGATTGTGATTGAGTTCCAGGGAATACGGCAGGTTCGGTGGATGAAAAGGTACTTGAGGAGGTTGGAAGCGAGGGACATGTGTTTGTCTTTGAGGTGGTGGAATTTTCGGACCTTTTCTTGGTCGGTGGGTTGGATGGTTTCGATGAGGGGGAGGGAGGTAGTTGTGGCTGCTAGCAGGCGAGCATCGATGTACCATCGCGTGAGAGGGGCAATTGGGTGTGGATCTTGATTCTGGTCCATTTTGTTTTTGCTGTTGAAGCTTTTGTTACTGGTCTGTGATGTATTTTATTTGGAGGGGGGAGGTTTAAGCTGCTAAGAATAGGATGTATTGATTTTGCTATTGATGTGGTTAGGAGAGAAAGCTGCATGTATCATAAGTTCGTCTGAGGTCATCAATCATCAAAGGCGTGTCAGAATGGCTGGATGTGCTGGATCGAGAGAGGGGTGAAGCTATTCAAGTTGCACAGGGCTTATCAGGAGGGGCAGCACGTGCCGATAACAGGAACCGGAGTCCCTGATTACCTAATCCGTATTATCTGACGCCACCCGCCGTATTTTTCCCCAATAAATTACGGGTGGCCAACGGCGATCACTTTCTTGTCCTTAGCATTATCAACTCTCAGCAGGAATGCAATGACAAGAATCACAGTGAACCAGATTACGGTGGGGGTTCTCGCCCTACAGGGCGCCTTCTACGAGCATGTAGTGCTGTTGAAAAAAGCAGCGGCCACTCTGGCCAAAGAACACGGCCAGTCCTTATCGCAATGGGAGTTTTTGGAGGTGCGGACCCCGCAGGAACTGGAACGATGCGATGCTCTGATCTTGCCCGGAGGCGAGAGTACAGCTATTTCGCTTGTCGCAGCCAGATCTAATATGCTGGAGCCTCTGAGGGATTTTGTTAAGTAAGTTAACCGTGCGGATCGCAGGGCTTTTCGCGAAATATCTCCCTGATCTTGTCGACTGACTCATATTGTCTCTCCGCTGCAGAGTTCATCGCAAACCAACTTGGGGCACCTGTGCCGGACTTATTTTGCTCGCGGAATCGGCCAACCGAACCAAGAAGGGGGGTCAGGAATTGATTGGAGGTCTAGATGTTCGTGTCAATCGGAACCACTTCGGTCGCCAGACGGAAAGCTTCCAAGCACCCCTCCAGTTATCGTTCCTGAGCTCAGCCGGAGAGCCACAGGAACCCTTTCCCGCAGTCTTCATCCGTGCGCCTGTAGTAGAGAAAATTTTGCCTCACCAAGAGGGTGTCCAGGTGGATGAGCTTCAGAGGGAAGAAACCGTTGTGGCTCCTTCTCGGCAAGCCGAGAGCGAGACAGCGCGCAAGGCAATGTCAAAGAAGGTGGAGGTGCTGGCAACGCTTCCTGGAAGGGCTGATCGCCTGGCCAGCGATGGGAAGATATTAGAAATCGACAAGGAGGCGGGAGATATTGTTGCTGTGCGCCAGGGTAACGTCTTCGGTACGAGCTTCCATCCCGAGCTCACAGGAGACGACAGAATCCACTCCTGGTGGCTGCGCCAGGTAGAAGAAGCGGTGAACAGAACGACATGAACATAAATAAACGCTGGGATGATGCATAATGGCCGGAATGAATAGAGAGAGCGCTTCGCATGGTAAAATGGAGGTCAGGTGTAAATATCTGTTATTTTAGTGCGCCCTTGATTATCTACCGAAATGATAGACAAGATAGAATTATACATAAACGCCTTGATTGCGCCAACTGTTAAAAATATAGCATAGTCTGGCTCCCACGTTACCTGCCAGGCCCATACTCCTCTTCTTCCCGTTGTCGCTGCTCGTCTGCATATGCTCGTCCGTAACCACCGCGGCCGGGGTCATACTCTTCTCGGTATTCATCACGAACTTGGCCACCGGATTTTCCGCGTCTAGAAACATGTCAGTTACTCAAAAAATCCAACATCCAATGCCAATATTGTGCCACATACCCGTACTGTCGCCCTTCCTCGAAGCCCGGGTCCAAGTCCGTTCTGATGATTCTCTCATCGAGCTTGGTACCCCCAATGTATTTTAAGCAATCCAACGCGTCCTGATGTGTGTAGTATTCAACAAAACAAAAGCCACACGGCGTCTTGTTATAGCGGTCGAGTCCCATCACGAGGCGCTTGATCTCTCCACATCTAGCAGTTTGGTAAGTGTTTGGTGTCAAGATATAAGGTAATTCGGGATCCCCAACTTGGCAAAAAGCTCATGAATCTGTTCTTCTGTCGTGTAGAAGGATCTGTAGACGTTAGCGACCCTATTCAAACCCCATGGATTTCGGGACGCGGTTCGGTTGGGAAACAACATACAGGTTGCCAACGTAGAGGGTTGTGGCATTTCTCAGGTTGTCCGCTGAATCCTCCGGTTTCTCAGGCTCATCGTGACCGTGCCGGCGCCTTTTGTTCTGTTCATGTGCCGAGGCGTGTCAATGACATCTCTCCTAGACCTCTTTGGAGGAGCTTTCATGGGGGACTTTTTTTGCAGAGCTCTCTTACCTTTCCCGCGTAGTAGGCACTGGGCCGATCAAGCCTGTCTACGGTATTCTGACGCGGGGCACTCATGATGTCGAGGATAAATAGCCAGACAACCACCGGAGAAAAAGAGTGTCGTTGTTGAAGGAATTGAGCAGAGGACCAAGGGCGAGCGCAGAAGAGCTCCGGCGGTTCTTGGCGCAGTTTGCTGCTTTCTTCACCCGCCCAAAATTTACCCCCAACAGCTCTCCCGATTCACATTTGCGCCTCTCTCTCCACAACCTCGCTGGTTTATATTCTTCCTGGTGTTTTTAGATCTAGGGGATTTGACGTGAGTTTTAGCTGCTCCTATCGGATGGAATAGGCGCTCCGACAATGCCCAAGGTCATCAGTTACACTCCGCCCTGGCTTTCGCGCCCTTCCCCCGGCGCCTCTTTGTTTTCCAGCTCGGCCCCCAAAGACCCGGGAAATACCAAAGGCTCTCCCGATGTCGAATACACTGGCCCTCTGCGAACACTAGCCAGGCGGGGGAATGAGGTGTTCACGGTGGTGGACAATCAAATCCGCTGGTCCAGCCTCACTCGATTGAAAGATACATGGCAGCAGCGCGGCAGGTCGCCCACTAAGCAGACAGGGAGCTCGGAGACGCAGGTGGACAGTGATAAGTCTGTGCCTTACAGGGTATGTATAAGAGAAACCGTTTTATGGAAATGCATAGTTGAAAGAGCGTCGCGGCTAACGAGCTTATAATGCATAGACATTAGTGGTACCGGTTTACGAACAGATCCGACAGCTTGTCCCTTCTCCGAATGGCGCATTTCTTGCAATTGTCGCCGACCATACGGTATTTATTGCAGTGCTTCCCGACGAGTCCCATTTGTCGGGCACAGACCGCACCCCAATCCGCGTGAAGACCTACCAGCTCGGACCTACCACCCATGTTATCCCAGAGTCCCCAGTTGTGTCGGCGCTATGGCATCCTCTTGGAGTCTATAGCAATCTTGGAGCATGCATAGTTACAGTGACTGCAGATGCAGCAGTGCGCGTATGGGAGCTGGACCGCAATAATCATTGGTCATTTGACCGCCCTACACTGGCAATCGACCTACGGAAGCTAGTCGATGGGACATCTTCCGACCAGGACTTTTCGCCTTCTGGGTTTGGAAAAAATAAGGGTTTCTCTGCAGATTTCATTGACATGGAGGTCGCGTCGGCACGTTTTGGAGGCGTTGGAAGCGAGAAAGAGGATCCATGGGCGTCGATGACATTGTGGGTCGCGATGAGACCAGGCGATCTCTATGCCCTTTGTCCCCTGCTACCTTCCAAGTGGAGAGCCCTATCCGCCGCGATTCCTTCTCTGTCTGCTGCTATCATACCAAAAATGTCCGCTCTCGAAGAGAACTCCCTTGATAATGAAGATGAACTGACAGCCTGCCGACAGCAGTACGACTGGCTGGCTGAAATCGACAATCAAGAACCTTTACAAACCATTCCTGGCTCCGCCTTAGAATCCGAGTACGATATTCTTACTCGCCCTGCGAATCCTAGTGCCATACCCAGACTTCAAGGTCCCTTCCGTGTGGAGACTGGTGAAGAGGTTGATGATTTGGACCTCTGTGATATGTTGGTCGTTGCCTCCAAAGTTGATACGGATGCTCTGATGATGGGGGAGGATGATGAACTGGCCCTCGAGGACAGCAGAGAGGACAAATTGTCAGCCACCCTAATTTGCCTGTCTACTCGGAGTGGCAGAATCCACATTTGTCTCGAGCTCGATGGCGTGGAGGGACAGTGGCTTCCCAAGTCCAGAAAAAATGCGTTCCAAACTCCTCTTCCGGAGCCATCTGATCTCGTCTTGGTGGAATCGCTGGATACTATCAAGAAGGCCCGTCGATCTTTGGATAATTGGCCGGTCTTTACGCAGGACTCGCATTCTCGGTACAGCTTTTTCGTGACAACATCCCATAATGTGACTTTCATCTCTCTTTCCTCGTGGGTCCAGCGACTGGAAGCCGAATTACAGTCAGAAGATACCGCCGGCTCGGCATTCCGCTTGGAAATTCTTTGCGAAGGGGATGTTTCCACGCTTGAGTCAATAATTGAAGTGGATGAAGACGTGGGCATCCCCAAAGGCTCGTACTCTCATCTGCCCGCCTCTTTGGTTTACTACGACTACGATCTCGGCTACCTGCTATTGACCTACCACTCGTCTCAACCATTCGGCGCCCTTCTGGACACCCCCGATCTCTTGCCGTCCCTGGCCGGGCTCCGCATCGGCGAAGCCGATGCACAATCCCTCAGTTCGCCCACTGTTCCTCCTCATCGCCCTCCCTACCAGGTTCCTTCTGTCTTCTATTCTGACCCTCCGCTGGAATTTTTCGTTGACAAGAACGTTCCGCACCGCTACCGGAATACTCTCAGGGATCCGGTCCTCTTATCCCCAGCAACACTGGATCTGGTAGCTGCTGCACATAGGATCCTGTCCTCCCATACCAACGCCCTTGAGAGAGCTGCCTCCGACCTATTCCGGCGCTGTGAGAGATTACAGGGTGAAATGCGAGACCAATTGAAGCAGCTCTCTGATGTAGCCGAACGAGTCAAGGGCGTGTCAAGCGAGATTGGCGAAGATGGACAACGGAAAGAAGGGTCGCGAAGCAGTGCAGCCTTGGACCATAGGCTCCAGACAGCAAAAGATAGACAAGCGCAACTGGTACAACGATATGAAGCTCTTCGGACTAAGCTTCTGAAGTCCGGTGGCCGACCGCTCAGCGACAAGGAGACAGCTTGGGTTTCGGAAGTGGAAGCCTTATCGGATTCGCTGGTTGCTACGCGACAAGAGAGACAGGAGAACAGCCCTCAACTCTCTGAACGATTGGAGGCTGTAAGTCTAATTCTGTTCCAATTTTACCCGACAATTCCCATGTTAACGATTGCTATAGGTTAAGGAGATTGCCGCAGATCTACTCACAGAGGCGAAATCAATTGCAGCTCGGGCGTCTATTCCCCAGGAACCTGGAAGCCCTGCTTCTCCTGCCAATGGACAACCACGCGTTCCACAAAGACTCCAGCGCGCCAAGGTTGCCGATGCAATGAAATTGGTGGAGCGAGAGTGAGTCCCTTCCCCCCCCCTGAGTTTGGTTTATGCAACTTACTGACTGATTTATTATAGGTCCGCCGTTATCGAGGCCATCACAGCACGGTTAGAACGACTCCACGCAAGCTTCTGAAATTGACCCGAATTTCGTTTTCTGAATGCCCTACTGTAAAGATAATTGGATGGAGATGTGATAGTATTGATTTAACTACATGAGAACATACCCACGTTTCAAACACTTTTGTACTAGGTTCCGATTGCCTGGCGGTAAAAAGTTAATTCCATATATCCCATTATTCAATAAATAATTCTTCCGTTCATGGTAATCAAAGACTAAGGGGAAAGGCAAGTTTTGCAACGATGCGCTGGGCGTTGCTTAGGATGAACCCACTAATTGATGAAGGTGTGAGAAGAATAGAAAATATATGTACCTGTGTTTTAGCCTCTCCACGGTCGAAAATAACGACGCCACCAAACACCTGGCATTCTGCCCAGTAGCCGACGATATCGGCGACGCCCATTGGATATTGGTCAGGGTTGGGATAGTCGGAATGATAGAGGTATATTGGGCGAGGTTTGTGGTTCGGCATGTCATCCAGGGCTTCTCCGGTTCTTGCTCTTAGCTCCTCTAAGCCCGGAGGTACTTTGTAGGGGGGTGAGTTATGATGAAAGAATAGATGGGCTGAAATGCTGTGAAGGGCAATGGCAGTCATTTCAATTAGGTGTAGTTGGAACTCTCTTGTCCCAACGACCGAGTTCTGATATAATTGTACAGCTTAGCTTTTCTATATCACCAGGGTAGTGATATACAGTAAACTAACACTTGATTCGATCTCGAGACTGTCAGGCTTGAAGGTTGATCTCCACTCTCTGACTGTACTAAACGCATCAAGCCCAGGCTCTGGCCGTTCACATATTCCAGGCTCAAAATCATGGCCATTGAAAGTGGAGTTTTTTCGTGTTGGGAGACCATTCACGATTTGGGCAAAGGCGTATCGGGCCTTCGGGGTGGCGAGGATATGATTGACGGCTTGTTCTAGAGGCCATAGATGGCGTGGACCCAGTTCATTGATGGGAACTTTTGGCATGTTGCGCTCTTTTGTTATTTATGAGCTGATAAAGTGATGGGGAAGACCAAAGTGGGTGATGTAGAGGTGAGAATGAGGAGTGAGGGCCATTCCAGGTGATAAAGCACCTGATTCCATTGGTTCCCAGCATGGGATATGGGCGATGATCAGAAGATATTCATTGTAATTCGGAAGACGCTGAGGTATTTTATGTTCCATACACTACTTATTTCTTACACTGCCCAAAAGTAAGGCATAAGAACAGATTTATCGTCCATGGATGACTGTAGAGATCATACCTTTGCATTCTGCGTCTTGGGAATTTTGGATAGGGCTGAAAAGGCACGTGATCGATATATTCAGTCGGCGTGCTAAGACAATAGAGAAGAAAATTAGAAAAAATGTAAACAGAAAAGAGATCCTAATAGAAAAGTAGGGGTAGAAGTCAATGATAAGATAAAAATAGGTTTGTTGTTTGTATTCTTATGATTGCGCCTCGCGATATCCGAATCAAAGTACTGAAAGTAACACTTTGATAACATTCAATGCAAAGTTGTCCAATCACTTCAATCAAGGCAAAACCGAACCCAGTTTCTGCATTTCCGTCAGCTTCAGGATAGAGTTTCCAATACGAACATGAGGATATACTACCTAGACTAGTAGAATCATAGCTAGACACCCCCAACCCAGAGAGAGACCCAAAACAGGTCGCAAGTCCAAGCAAATCGAGACAGATTGAAATAAAAATCAAGGCGTAGTAGTGCCGCGACACCAAAACTCCGTCGCAAACCGCTCCCCATCTTCAACACGTTGAATAATCGCCCAGTACATCTCCTCAACCAGCTCATCATACGTAGGAAGAATCAATTTCGGAATCCAACTCTCCCACTTATCCATCTCAGGCAAGAAGTTCGAATACCAAAAGCCCTGCCACATATGCCAGTCCATGTTCCCAATATTATTCGATTTCGCAATAGTCTCCTGCGCTTCTTCCTTCGCATCGAGCCACTTCTGATACACGCCGGACATGAAATTCTCTAGCCGTTTGTTGTACTCCTCCTTGTACTCTTCGTAGGCCGCACGAGACACACAGAATTTCATGACTAGGGACGGGATTTTTGACTCCGGTGCTAGGGTCGGGTATGCGACGACGAAGTCTTCCTTCCAGAACCAGAGACGGCGTACAGACGCGGCGTGAGCGTGGTATTGGTTTATGTCGGTCTGGGGACACATGGCTATGTAGCGCATCTCGCGGCGTCTCTGCATATATCGGAGATGGCGGTAGGCGCGCGACGCTGCGTGGCGGCAGTGGTTGAATGCATCGCGGTCGTCACCAATGATGACAGGCTGGAGGTATAAAGGGATTTGGAGCTTCTTGGAGTCGAATTCGAAAGTGGGCAAGGGTTTCGGGGTCTTTACGTCCCGCAACATGGTTGAAGAGGTCTTCAACCACAACACAGAGAGAGGTTGGCTTGCTGGTTGAAATTGGAGGCTACTGAAATCTCACACGGTGAAGCAGTCGGTAGCTCAATGTTGATGGAGGACTCACGCAGTTCATAACAGGAGGGTATGTTCAGGCATTGCTAAAGTGCAAAGACCATGCTTGGAGAAGGGAAAGGCGGCCTTAAAAGGCTTTAGAGAATGGCGAAAATGGGGGAAGATCAAAATGGAACCTGGTGTTCTCCATATTGTTTGGTCCTACAGGAATGACCACTATTTTGGAGCATTAGTGCAAGTTCCCTTCTCTGATTATTGGAAGTGTTACTACTAATTTGCTAAGGAAACATGTGAAAGCCGCAATTGATTAACGCAATAAGTAGGGAAACTACGATTTAGAAGCAGAATGATATTTGGAGAGCAAAATCAGAAGGAGGGGGGCACCTTTGTATCCCAAGAGTCTAATAAGATGTTTGATAGACGAGGTTTAGCAACTATTGAAACTTGGTACGAGGTCTTGCATTTCAACAGGAAAAGGAAGACTAGAGTTAAGAAGCAATGGTATTTTTATTTTCTCTGACATGTTTCAAGTACATCAAAGTGTACTGCAACCTCCCCCGCCTAGCATAAATTCACTGCACTCTGTTCAAGACCCACTGAGTCAGTTTCTTATATTTCGCGACAACAATGGTGCCCGGCTTACCGTTCGATGAGATGAAGACCTGATTGTGAGTCGACAATAACACTAGTAACTTCACCCGGCTTGAGGGCAAAGGCTGCGTCTTCGAACTCCTTTTGCATGTCACCACGCCCGAAGAAACCGCTTTTGGAATATCAGTATTTAGGAATAGTGGAAAGAATCTACAAGAATGAAGTAGCAAGACATACAGATCCCCCCTTTTCCTGGCACTGCTACAGTCCGACTCCGTCATCGCAAGATCACCCAAGCTAATTTCCCCATCCACGATCCGCTTCTGATAGCCACGGAGGATCTCATATGCCTCCTCCCTTGTCCGGGTGATCTCGGCCTCCCGCCAGCTGCTAGGCCGCCTACTACCCCTGTGCTTGACCAGGAGATGGCTGCACCGGATCTTGCCTTCGTCCTGGCCAGACGCCTCTGGCCAGGGTGCGACACCGCTATGAAATTGTGCCATGTACACCTTAAGAAGCTCTATATTTGTACCTGCTGGGGGATCCCAGCGGGATTCCCTGGTGGCTCCGTTGAAATAGTAAGGGAGCTGCCTCGAGGTCGAATTTCGGACCTCCCATCCGTCTGGAAGACCAGTGTTTACCTAGAAAAGTCATGACACGATCAGTGAATGGATACGGACTGGCAATACGGATGGATTAAGCTTGGAAGGAAAGGATGGAAAGTATTGACACACCATGGTGGAGGTAAGATGGTGATTGTACGGTTACAAAAAATCTCTATTATCTGAGCTATGCGATGTAACTTCGAGTCCTGACAATTGGCGTCTTTGGTCTGGACGGCTGCAGATGATGTGAACGCGGGGAAAGGAGGGGTGCTGACAAATATAACAAACAGGACAAACTAGAGAAACAGTGCAAATAGTGCAAAAGCAAGAGCTCCCATATCGGGACTAGCTCCGGAGTTTTACAGCTCGCTCCAGCGCTTCTTTCGACTTCCATCAATGGATTCCAACTTAATGTCCTCAGTTTTCCCTCCCTCAACTTTTTCCGAGGTCTAGCACCACGGAATATTGTCTCGTTGTGTTTTATTTCAATTTTTTGAATCCTTATAAGCGACCGCTCAGATCCCTCGTTGAAAAAAAATGTCTGCTAGCCCATCTCCTTCCGCCGGTGGCGATAACAAGCAGAGCGATCAGATTCATTTCCGGTTCTGTCGTGAATGGTAAGTCCCTGTGCCTCCCTGGTTGTCGATATTCGATCCTTTGCTAATAGCTTCGCATAGTTCCAACTTGCTTTATCCGAAAGAAGACCGCGTCAACAACCGATTGATGTTCACATGCCGAACCTGCCACGTCGGCGAGCCCGCTACCTCTTACTGCGTTTACCAGAACAACCTAAACACCCAAGTCGGCGATACTGCGGGTGTCACCCAGGATGTGGGATCTGATCCTACGGTTTGTCTCCCTGGCTTCTGTCTTCTATGTGGAGAAGAGATCACCTGTTTCATTTGCGGATCGTTGTCCGAAGAGACATGTTCCGATGATGAAACGAGTGAATATTCCTCGGGCTCTTGACTTCTAGCTCTATCTTCAAGCTTTAAGCAGTACCCAGTGTTTTTGGATCCACTGGCTGACATGCTTTGCACTGTTTTTAGCTTCCCCGATCCAACAAGGTTTGCCCAAGCTGTGGTGAAGCCGAGGCCGTCTTCTTCCAGTCGCAGCAACGATCAGCGGAAACGGGAATGGTGAGATATTCAGAACAATGTGTTTTACTTGAAATAGTGTTTACTGACGTTGAGCTTCTTTCAGAAACTCTACTACGTCTGCTGCACATGCGGAAATGTTTTCGTATAGCTTTTGCGGTCCTTTCTTTTTTGGCTCTTATCATTCGATCTCCGATACCCTTAATTGGCTTATTTACAGCATGTTTGTGGAGTTTTGGGTGATTTTTTGAGGACTTCATGGGGAATTTCGGGTTAAATGAAAAATATGCTCTATTGATACAAACTTGATATGTGAACAAAACGATTCGCTTCTTAGTAAATATATTTATACATGCATTGGCGCCAATGACAAGATCTTCGACCACTTCTTTCCGCGTAGCTCTGTGGCAACAACACCTGCATAGTAGGTCAGAAAAGCAGGGCGAGTGTAACCCCCGGGGGGGGGGGGGGGGGGGGGGGGTGGGGAAAGGCAATGAAAAATGGGGGAAAATACCGTTCATCCGTGTGGCGGTGGGTTAAAAACAAAACCCAGCCCACCCGACCCGTTTTTTAATAGGGGATTGCGGGTTGGGGGTGGAAAAGGGGGGGGGGGGGGGGGGGGGGGGGGGGGGGGGGGGGGGGGGGGGGGGGGGGGGGGGGGGGGGGGGGGGGGGGG